>JZKD02S1853111.1:23153-33924 GCA_000966675.3 Picea glauca
CTTTTTGCAAGATAATATTCTTTCCAACATATCAAAGAACCACTAACAATACAATTTTATATAAAAACCAACAATACAATATAACTCAAAATTGTTAAACAATTGCGAACAACGATACAGTAGAACCCAAAACTATTAAACAATTGCGAAGAATGATAAAGTACAACCCAAAATTATTAAACAATTGCGAACAACGATACAATAGAACCCTGTTAGCACTAGGAATCGCCCTCAGACTGTGACGAGGATAAGCCCAGTACCCATCAGTTTACACGGTAAATGTAAATGAGTTTTAAGTGGGTCAAATGGATAAGACTTGAGATAATAACATTCTAACTCAGAAAATCTGGACTAGCATGCACCAAACATTGAGGTCTTGAATCAACTAAAGTCAGTAAGTTGGAGTAAGGGTGAGTAGGAGGAAGATTTAGTGAGAACAGTGTAGAGGTCCGCTATGAATATCAGATTTTCCAGCAGCCTAAGGAGGAAAAACTTAAACACAAGGTCCTCTTGGATTCAAATTTCAAGGAAGCTGAAAGAAATCATAACAGTACTATAATCAAACATTTATCATAATACAGTTACAAAAATCCACGTGAATCAATCAAACATGATCTCTCTTAGTATCAAAGGCAAATAAGATGGAGAAAAAGATGACTTTCATTAAAAAAGATATCTCAAAAACAAATACATAACCAGAGAACCAGTGTTCTTGATCAAAAGTTTACAATACGGGAGCACTGCTCAACCATCGACCTCTACAAAATATCAAAACTGCCTATATATAAGCAAAACTACAACCACCAAGAATGTGATTAGATCAGTGCCTTCAAATCCTTCAGTCGACGCCCGCTCTGTCAAACTTTGTAGGCCTTCTCATGTCAGACGCGAGCTCACCTCAGTTATGTGCTTTGCAGGAAAATCCGTCCAGAAGGAAGCTTCGAATTGACAATCTGCACTCACGGTCGTTCTCAACACGATTTCCATTTATGTGGTGAGACGATTTTTGACCACTTCTCTCACTTTCATTAACGACCTGCATCGGGATTGAAGCGTGACTTAATGTCAAGGGGGCGACCACAAGCTGCTCTCGGATAGGACGCCATATAAACGTGTGATTGCGGGGCTTCTCAAAGGTGGTTTGGGTTCACACCGCTTTTGAGCCCACAACCACCACCTTTTGCCACGTATTAATTTTTCCAAACCACAGTTTCAATTGTGGGACTACTCAAGAAAATTATCGCCTGAGCACGTCGCGTCCCCGCAATGGACTATGGTCGTCGATCTTGTGATCATGAGTTGAGGCTTCCTGATCAACGGCCCAATTTTGGCACTTTATATTGACAGATCAGATCTTCCCTCTTCGAATCAATGGCTGAGATCTGCTTCGTGAATCGGCCTTCAGGAATTTCAATTCTCAAACCACATTTCCCTCTAAGAAAAACCTCCAGAGATGAGGATCTGATGATGCGTGGCTCTTTCCAATTGAATGGTTCAGATCTATTTCAGGCTTGGAATGAGTTGCTCTGAGTGTTGTGCTTTACACTCATGGATGTCACCTGCGGCCCTTGACAACTTTATGTGATAACATTTGGCTCCATAGGGGATGGCATGCTCCTACCAAGAACAAGCAACTCCAATCGCCTTATGCATTGGGTTATGGAGTCGAGCTCAAAACATTTTTCCGAAGGTCGACATGTACACTATTCTACTTATAAAAAGGAAAACAAACACCCATGCTCCAGAAAGAGCTTATTTATGTACAAAACCTAAACTAACTAACTTTTACAATGGCCTAGGTTAAGGCAAACTTCCACCATAGCCATTCAAACTTTTTGATCACTGAATACTTTGCTTCACCGCAAATGATCCATAAGAAACAAGGAAAGTGTGATAGCTGGCTAATTTCATTCTTATGATCACCCATATTACCTTCAAATGTTGATAAAAAGATCAAGCCTGCATGCTCCAAAGCATTTGAAAAGTATAACTTTATGTACTCATTGATAGGGTCATGAAACTGAAGGCAACACATGATTAACTTATGAAAGGTTGCCTTCACTTTTTCAAAGATGCTGACAACCTGCTTGATGTCCCCTACAGGCACACTTGATTGAATGACAACCACAAGCATCTGTGGGTCAAATATCTTCTTACTGTGAACTTTAGGTACAAGTGGAAGAAGGATGGATGTAGGTGGTTGATGATCCACTGATGACTATGGATTTATTTCAGGCTGCGAATAAATGATCTCTTCATGTGCCTCAACTAAGGGTTGCTCCTGGTCAAATTTTATGTCTTCTGTGACAAGGCCAACCTCTACATCGTCCTTACTGTCTTCATAGTGATCAAATACAAGATAAGCTTGTTGCTCATCATTACTAGGATATTCATCAAAAAGGGGTTGTTTTCATATCTATGATCAACCTTTAAATCAATAATTTTATCAGGAAAATAATTGTTAAAAATATATATTTCAGGAACAATAGTAAATGTTGCTCCTAGTTGTTCATACATATGATTTATATCAATACATGGTTGTTCATTGGTACATGCTTCGAAGACAAAATCATCCACAACTTTTCCTTCATATGGACAACAAGAAAAAACTGCCTTACGCTCAGAGTTGAGATGATACTGACTTTGAATCCTGCCACAAGCTCAGAGGTTCTCCTCCACTTCCCCAACATCCATGAATAACTGAGATAAATATGTTGATTTCCTTTCTCTTAGGTGAAGGACAAGCTCTGAATGCTGAGCCATGACATAGTACACCATGGCAGCAGTCTCCGTGGGTCTGGTCTCTGTTAGAAAAACAAGACCGTGGAGCAATAAAATAAAAACAAATGCAGAAACAAAACACAGAAGATACACAATACAAGAGAGACACAGATTTACATGGTTCACCTAGTGTGGGCTACGTCCACCAGAGAAATTGCCAGGTCCTTGCTTTATTATTATCCAACAAATGAAGGGATACAACCTACAACAAAACCCGTTGTAACTTCCTCTTCTTTATCTCACAATCTCCTTTCTCAGAATACAATATTCATCATCAATCATAGCTGCAATACATTTCCCTCATAGAAGAGGGTTGCCTTCTAGGGAAAAAACCCTAACATAATCTCTACCGTTAGATCTGTGACCTTATAGTGAACGGTCCAGATTTACAATGAAATTACAATATACATTTACAAGGCATTTTTTCCTTCGGGGGCTTTTCCCCCGAACCCCCACTAGAGGCCCGCTTTCCCCCAGACCCCCCAGCTGGGGGGATAGCCCCCACGGACCCCGCAGAGGGGGTACCCCCCCTCTGCACTCCCTCGCGTGGAAGAGTGTACATACTTCTGGGGTGTAAATACTTCATGGGGTATAAACACGGCTGAAAGTAAAAGACCTCTAAATTAGGAAGATAATCAGGCTCCATAACCAACAGTCTCTACAAGCATATTATGATACACACGGTAAAAACTCATGTTGAAGACGGCCAAGGCTTCCTCTTCCCCTCTCCTCAAGGCATTAAAATCATCCCAGTACTGATCAAGGGACTTGTTCTCACCCCACCACTTCAAAAATGCATTGCATAATTCAACCCAGGAACCAATGGAGTCAGCTCCCAAACATTTAAACCACACAACAACATCTCCAAACAACGAATTCGAGGACAATATCATGGCAACATCATCATGAGCAATCTCAAATTGTCCAACAAAGTTCTCAAAGGCCTCCACATGCCTCTCAACTGTAACATGATCTTCCCCATAAAAATGAGGAAGATATTTAACGAAATCAAGAGGATAAGGATGAAGGTGATATGGAAGCTTTAAAGGTTTAAACAACATGTCTCTGATTCTAGTTTGAAAACTAGTGGGCTGAATATGAGGCTTAACACACTGAAGGAAAGGCTCAACAGTAACAACAAGATATGATGAGATTTGAGGAGGTTGTGGATTAGTGTCAACCTCCTCAGGGATGCACAGGTGATTGAATCTAGGAGGGATCTCAGTATGAAGTTTATCCTTATGAATAGGCTGAGCTGAGGATATAGGATCAACATATACAACACAGGCAGAAAGTATGGATTCTTCCTCCAAGGATGGATATATAAAGGAAGGTTGGTTATCAACAGAATAAACAAAGAAAAATATGATCCTCTTTATATGTGAAGGGAAAAACAAAAATGAGTTGATAAAGAATAACAAAAGTTCATACATAAATCTCATAAGTTGATATCTAGTCATTCCCTTCATCTTTCTATCAATAGGATCTTCCCCAGTGGAGTCTCTGATTGTGGAGTCATCAGGTAGATGATTATAGTCAATTTTCTGTATCCCTCTCTTGTCTACCATCAAGAGTTGGATCTATGTCGTTCTTCCCAAGGAGTTCCTCAATCTGCTCAAATTCGTCCTTGACAACAATGCCATTTATGTTAGCACTAGGAATCACCCTCAGACTGTAATGAGGATAAGCCCAATACCCATCAGTTTATACAGTAAATGTAAATGAGTTTTAAGGGGGTCAAATGGATAAGACTCGAGATAATAACATTCTAACTTAGAAAATCTGGACTAGAATGCACTAGCCATTGAGGTCTTAAATCAACTTCAGTCAGTAAGTTGGAGTAAAGGTGAGTAGGAGGAAGATTTAGTGAGAAAAGTGTAGAGGTCCGCTATGAACATCAGATTTTCCAGCAGCCTAAGGGGGAAAAACTTAAACACAAGGTCCTCTTGGATTCAAATTTCAAGGAAGCTAAAAGAAATCATAACAATACTATAATCAAACATTTATCATAATACAGTTACAACAATCCATGTGAATCAATCAAACATGAACTCTCTCAGTATCAGAGGCAAATAAGATGGAGAAGAAGCTGACTTTCATTAAATAAGATATCTCAAAAACAAATACATAACCAAAGAACCAGTATTCTTCATCAAAAGTTTACAATACGGGAGCACTGCTCAACCATCGACCTCTAAAAAATATCAAAATTGCCTATATATAAGCAGAACTGCAACTACCAGGAATGTGATCAGATCAGTGCCTTCAAATCCTTCAGTCGGCACCCGCTTTGTCAGACTGTGCAGGCCTTCTCATGTCAGACGTGAGCTCGCCTCAGTTATGTCCTTTGCAAGAAAATCCATCCAGAAGGAAGCTTCGGATTGACAATCTGCACTCACGGCCATTCTCAACACGCTTTCCATTTATGTGGTGAGATGAATTTTCAACCACCTCTCTCACTTTCATTAACGACCTGCATTGGGATTGAAACGTGACTTAATGTCAAGGGGGCAACCACACGCTACTCTCGGATAGGACACCATATAAATGCGTGATTGTGGGGCTACTCAAAGGTGGTTTGGGTTCACACTGCTTCTGAGCCTGCAATCCACCACCTTTTTCCACGTATTACTTTTTCCAAACCACGATTTCAATTGCGAGACCGCTCAAAAAAATTATTGCCTAAGCACGTCGCGTCCCCGCAATGGACTGTGGTTGTTAATCTTGTGATCTTGAGATGAGGCTTCTTGATCAACGGCCTAGCTCTAGCACTTTATATTGACGAATCAGATCTTCCCTCTTCGAATCAATGACTGAGATATGCTTCGTGAATCGGCCTTCAGGAATTTCAATTCTCAAACCACATTTCCCTCTAAGAAAAACCTCAGGAGCTAAGGATCTGATGATGCGTGGCTCTTGCTAATTGAACGGTCCATATCTATTTCGGGCTTCAGCCATTGATTTTGGGCCTGGAATGAGTCGCTCTGAGTGTTGTGCTTTGCGCTCATGGCTGTGGCCTGCAGCCCTTGACAACTTTATGTGATAACAAACCCAACACTACCAAAAAAACGCAAACCTCAACAACAACAAAACCAACACAAAATGCCAAACTTTATGGCTGAAAAAAATTGCATTGATGTAGCCAAGGTTTAATACCATGAAGACATTGAAAACAACAATTATGTAGAACAAATTGTTGACAACAACCACAACAATAGTGGAAAGGCCAAATTTCCCCAGAACATGAAGAGCACCAAGCCTCCTTCAAATGCCAAACTCCACTAGACTAAGCCATGATGAACAACCATCTGGTAGCACCCACAACAATAGTTGAAAGGCAAAGAATGCAAAGTGTAAGGACCTTGACTTGAGGTGTCAATGGCAATGGCACGATGGAGGGTGTGTTGGGCATACTTGGCAAGTTGCATGGCGAGTGTATATAATTTGGTAGACTTGGTTAACGACTCATGGTGATCCGTGAGACGGTTAGGATGGTGTACTAACGTAGAGGCTAGGAGGACTAATAACGTCTTGTCGAGTAAGATGAATGATCGATCAATGAGGTGGCGCATAACGAGCTTCAATGGAGGACGACACTACTTGGAAATGTGGTAGATTGTGTATGTTGTCCATGGAAAGGAAACGACGGTGATATGTGCATCAAAGACATGTAAATGCCTTATGGAGTAGGAACATGATATTTGGTGATTATCAAGTGTAGGCTTAGATGGACGATAGCACAGTTGCACGTTGGGTAGTCAAATCTTCAAGTATGCTTGGCTTGGGGGAGGCGACAATAGGTTTCCTCTAATTGGGTGGCGATGGTGCAACATCGCATATGGTGAAACAAACACTCTAACTTATGCATGGTTAAAGATGATTGGCTTGAGTTCAACCATGACATGTCAGTAAGGTGTAGTCCAAATGATACGATCAATTATTGGTCATGTCCAATTAACGAGGTCACGTCGATGCCACACAATGACTAGAATTCTTGAGTGGTATGGGATTCTCAAGTGAAACTATAATTCTATCACTTTGACACAAAGCCTCTAACAAACATCAAACTCCACCATACAAGCAACAACAACAAATGTGAATTTTAGTAAATAAACAATCCAAACCTTTACAAAATCAATGATACAGTTGTCTTCAATACTTTGGAGTAAACATTACACCAAAACATAAACCAGTCTTCATTGTTCATGGTAATAACTACATAACACACATGCTAAACAACACCAAAACCTAACAAACTCCAAACCTCCACCAGAGCAAGCGACGACAAACAACAATGTAATAGAACCCACTGCTCAAAAACACCCACAATAATAATCAAAAGGCCAAACCAAACCCGATCACAAAAAATGTGAAACCTCCAACAAACACCATACTTCACCAAAGCAGCGACAACTAGTCTTCAATGCCCAAAGTAAACACTTCCCAAATAACTTTTTTATTTAATTGTAATTTAATAAAACACAATAGCATATGCCAAACTTGACGGAAAAAGAATTTTGCTCCCGTACAGAGGGCTTAACATACAAGGTGGATTCTTTATTTGCGGCATGCACATACATTATAAAGTAAAATGGAAAGAAGAAACAAACCACCAAGAAACATGAAAAATATATACATATTGAATATTTGTAATGTGTTACTGTAATAATATGTATGTGTGTGTTGTTTTAATTGTATTTTTTGAATGTAGAAATGAATTTAGCATGTTGAAAACTTCTAGAGTAGATGAATTATACAGAAATAACTAATCAAATTTATAGTTTTAACAATTTTTCACAAGATTTCTAATAAATATCCCAAAAAAACAAAAACATAAAACGATTAAACTAGACAAAAAAAACTGGAACACCATTTTATCTACTTTACGCATAGTCAAAGGGCTGTATCCTTCTAACGGAACTAAGCACCACTGTGTATCCTTCAAACTTGTGAATAAAATTACTATAGGAGGAAAATACAAATTAAATTATAGTTTCTAGAAACATATTTGTTATTATTTACTATAAGTATTTGTGAATGCATAATGGTTGTCGTGATATTCGTCCGTGATACAATGTAGCCAACTACTATATGTGAATCCGTTGTGCATTGACCAACTACACATTATTAGTCCATGTTAAAGGCTTGGGACTATAGCAATGAGTTTGCCTTTGATTATGTATTAGTTTATTGTTGACTTTAAATTTATGTTCTATATTCAATGTGTAACATAGGAAATTAATATATGTATTTTTTTAAATAATAAAAAAACATGTTTTTCTAAAATTTAATTGGTTAATATATTTGATGTGTTATTGCAGGCTTCACATCATTCAATGTACAAAATTGATTACACAATTAATGAATTTACTAGTTTGGCATGACAAGGATGTTAGGTGCTCGGTATGAATGTTCCTCTCGTCTTCCTCCGAAATAAATATCATAAGTTGTTGACTTTGCTATCACCTAGAATTGTTCATGATTAGGATCATCGTTTCACTGAACAAATTGTTTAAGGTCTACTAACATCCTCGTGTGGGAACTGAACACATGTTGTGCAAATCAACAAGTGTGTATCCATCTGTCCAGTTCTAAATCGTTAGTCAGAAAGTAGTCATTTGATATTCTCGACCGACACTGCAAATTCTCAAGTACATGGGTGGATCCTGGCATAACTCAATCCCTTCATTTTACTTTCTCGCGATGCCATTTTTTAGCTAGACTATTTCAAAAACATAATTGTTTTTTTTACCAAAGTACATTTTTTATTTATATAAAAGAACATTATCCAAATAATTGAAAATCCCCAAAACGTTTTCATTAGATTATTAGATTTTAAGTTTTATTTAATTTTAATCAATTTTTAACTTTAAAACATCCATCCATAAAATCAAAATGGTCTTCGTAGACTTTTTTTTAAGAATATTTAATCTCAAATAAATTCCAAATTTTAAAAATATATAAAAGAAAAACATCAGGAAATTCTTAGACTCTTTTTTAAGTATCTTTTTAAAGTATATTTAGATCAAATAAATTATAAATTTATAATCATTAAAAAACTTGGAAAATAATTCATTCTTAAAATTAATCTAAAATTACCATCAATGCCAAGGAGGTTTCAGCGCTTAACAAACAACCCTCGATTATTATCTTTTGACCAAAAATATTCATTACTTGTGCATTTAGTTATATTAAGTTTCATTTTTCAACATGTATTTTCCAACTAACTCAACAGGGACTGCGTTGCCATGCAACCCTTGTTTAACAGTCATAATAAAGAAACATTCATAATAAAGAAGGGATTATTTTATTAATAAATTATGTAAATAATTAATTAATAAAAACATTCATAATAAATAAGGCGCCTCAAGTATTAATGATTTGTTTAAATAATATATCCAATAAAGCTTCACGACAACAATCATTTTCATCCTTTGCTTAAGATAATTTGAAAACCCAAACCACAACCTTGAGCAAAGCATGAAACTTGAGCAAGCCAAAGAAAAATTCCCAAACCCCTCCACACCGAGTAGACTAGGTGACCAACACAAACCTAAAAACCCATAGAAAACCCAAAAGACACCAAAACAAAACCACATTCTCTGTTGGGGTACTTCTAATAATTTTTTCCCTCGGAAATAACAATTGTTTTGCTATTCAATTTTGAATCAAAGGAAATTTTCCAATACATATAGGTTCGAAGCCATTACAACATACTCATTATGAACTTTATTCATGTCTTTATGGGAATTGAACCTGGTGTTGGGTATGTGTTATATTCTTTGCATGTGTGTGTGGGCGTATCAGATTCAACACCTGCATTTGACGATCCCAACTTCCTTTGGCCTTTGTGTCGTGTGTGTCGAGTGCTTTCCTAGGGTCCCAGGGGGGGGCAGACTTGGCCCTCCCTAATTACGCGCAGTGTTTGGTGCAGCGCCCCAAAATTATTTTTTTTGGGTTGTTTTTGCTATTTTAATATATTTTGTTATTTTTAGCGGTTTTCTAAATTAATCTCGGAGTAAGGGATTAGGGTTTTGGTAGCTACAAAATACCTAAAATATTGTATATATTGTATTGTGAATGGTGAAATTAATATAATGAAGAGTTGAAAGGTGCATCACCAAGAAAGGTTGGTTTTCTCCCAGTTAAGGGTTTCCAATGTAAATCTCTGTGTACTGTGTGTATGAGCCATTGATTAATTTATGTTTTGTTTAAGAATCTGTATGAATTGCTTTATTTCACATATTTAAAACTTACACCCAGATAGAGAAGATAACAATCATTCCTCACAACAAAGCTAATTGTCGACGAAATATAGCTTTAGACAAATGTAAATGCTCGCATGCCATATTCCATGGATTTTGTCCTTTCGTATAAATGTTAAACAACATCTGGGGAAATCATAAACTTAAGGGGATAGGGGTAGATTAAGATTCACCATTTTTTATTATGGTCTCTTGTGATCATGGTTTCTTGTGGTACATGGTGGCTTCATTCACTAAGCGATTCATGGTTATTATGATTTCTTGTGGTACATGGGTGGTTTGATTGGCTAAGCGATTCATAACTCTGTTGTACTCTTTTAAGACATGATAAAATGAAATCTTTTTTAGAGGCTAAAAAACTATTAAAAATAATGAAAATCAATCTAATATTTTTTAAAGTGAATTAATTAATTGATAATAATTCTTGAATTGCATAAAATTATGATTAATAATTTCAATTTATATTTTTAAAATACTAATTAAATATTTTTATAATAAATAACCATTATAACAAGAATATACAAATATAATAACTTAACATACGACCATGTCATCTCTTCGCTAATTATGCAAATTTCTCATTATATCTTCTTTTAATTCTTTCTCTTGGATATTAATTTAATTAAAAAAAATTATTTCGTTTAATTTAATATTAATGTCAATGGCATAAATGGGTTAACGAAACTTAAACAAAGAATATTAAAAAAGAAAAATGATTCTAAAAG
>JZKD02S1853111.1:59195-70854 GCA_000966675.3 Picea glauca
TTGTTGAGAGAACAAGAGAGAGCAAGAGAGAGGTCGAGCTGAGAAAAGAGACAGCATTTGTTGAAGGAGAGAATGCATCCCAAAGCAAAGAGAAGTACGGATTTCAGACAGCAAGTAAGAACAGGCCGTACCGTACGGATTTGTGGAGGTCATACAGCATGTAATGTGCACAGAAATTGAGGAGGACAGCGGCTGCAATTTCTGAGAGTATTGGCATGCATTCCAAGGCTTCCATACAACATTTGTTGGCACAGAAATTGAGGTAACTGCTGTAATATATTTCTGAGTGTATTTTTGTATAGTCCGTACAATATCAGTAGAGTTTTGGCACAAATTTCTTGACAGTCCGTACAACATTAATTGTCGTACAGTTGTATGAATTTCTGGTTCAGAAATTGAGCAAAGCTACAGGAATGTCCAGATAAGTTTGTGTAAATATCTGAAGATGAATATGCTGTAAAATAATTTCTCAGAAGCTCATAAATAATACAAATCCCTCTCTAACTGGTTTTCCCCTTGTGGGTTTTTCCAGGGTCGAAGTTAGACCGAAATTCTTTGTGTCTATATTTTCTGAGTTTTGCATATTGCTGATATTTTATTTCTGTGTTGAAAACGATGTTCAGAATTCTCATGTTTCAGTTCTGAAATTTATTTTTTGTTAAGTTTTTTATATGCTGAAACACCAGGCTGTAGCTTATGCTGAAACACCAGGCTGTAGCATATGCTGCAACACCAGGCTGAGTATATGATGAAACACCAGACTGTAGTATATGTTGAAACACAGTGTTGAGTCACATGATGAAACACCATTGTGAGTATATGTTGAAACACCAGGCTGAGTATATGATGAAACACCAGGCTGAGTATATGCTGAAACACCAGGCTGTAGTATATGCTGAAACACAGTGCTGAGTCATATACTGAAACACCAGGCTGTAACATATGATGAAACAGTGCTGAAATTGAGTTTGGCATTTAAATTTGACTGAAAAGACAGCGAGACTGAAACTGGGTTGGGATTTTGAAAAATTAACAGTTGTAGTGGTGAAAATTCTCTGAAAAGGAGGTCGTATGGATTTTTTGGAAACCCTAGGATGACCATACGATTTCTGCAAATGAGAGAGTAGATGTTCTGGAGAAAGCTTGTGCAATGGGATCTTCAATACCTATGCTCTGATACCATGTTGATTTTTCATAGCATTAGGTTAAGCATTTAGTTCATTTAATTTCATCATGTCTTAACCATAAACAAGAATGTTGCAGCAACCAAGATCACAAGAAGAAACACCATGCACAAGTACACAAGATATATCTTAGGAAACCCTTCTCAAACAAGGGAGAGAAACCCAAGCAAATCCTTTGCTATATTCTTCAAGAGAAATACCTTTCACCACAAAGAATGACTTAGCACACAAGAGGGTGCTTAAGCCCTAGAAACCCTAGCGCCCAAGAGAGGAGCACACCTTTGCGAAAGAGAAGTACTTGCTGAAATTTCCAAAACATGTGAGGAGGATATGATTCTACAATGGAGAATCATCTCATACTTATATTAGACTTTGACTATTTAGCAAGGGCATCTTATTGGCAAAACAGGTCTAACCTCTCTAATTCAAATACACTTTATCATTATGTTTATTATTATAATTAATATTCACATTATTAATTTTGTTCTTTCTATTAATCGTATTAACTTAGGGCCGATCTGTACCCTTTACATAATAACTAGGGTTACAGGTAGCTCTGACTCTTGAACAATATATAGCAAAGGATCTAATACACCCACTAGTGCTCATCCACTAGGGGCCACATCCATAGGGATTCCATGGACCCGATTCACTGCATCACATAGATGAGTCAGGTCCTCACACACTCACCTATTCTCGTCCATAGGCACGTCTGCTCTACAGATTTTCTTTCCCATTTCCACCAACAGAAGGATCATTTGGAGTCTCCTCATAAAATCTGTTGTTGTTCAGAGGATTCCATCACATCATCTTCATTCTTATTCTCATGATGATGTGCCCAACGCTTTTCGGTATTTCCCACGTTCACCATGTGCTCAACCACAGGCACGTCCTAACTCAACAGATCACTTTTCCATCGAATGATCATCTGGAGTTCTTCTCTCTCACGTCATGGAGGAGGCCATATACATTCCTAGCCCTTGTCCCAGGCTGGAACCACGAACCCTTTATTAGGGGCTTTCTCTCAGGTTTTTAAGCTGAGAGTAACACTTCACATAGTTGCTATATTCCACATCTCACATATTTGTAATCTAGAGGATGTCTCCTATAGCTGCATTCATTAACACTAGTGGCTAGGCACCAGTGAGACTGGTTCTCCTGTGTAATGGAGTGAGATAGAGATATGGATGTGCCCCTAGTGGCTGAGCACTAGTGGGTGTATTAGATCCCTTGTTATATTGTTCAAGAGTTAGACCTGCCTGTAACCCTAATTCTAATCTAAAGGGTACAGGTCGGCCCCACCTTAATGAAATTAATAATTAATGTAAAAGATAATTAATCTGGTTAATATTAATTATATTATGAGATAGAGAGGTCGGCCCTATTGTTCCAATAAACACTTTTGTTGACAGGTCAAGTCTAATATAATTAAAGGTAAATTCACCATTGAGGAATCATATCTTTTGTGTGAGTTTGGAAATTTCAGCAAGTACATCTTCTTGGGAAAAATGTGCACCTCTCTTGGGTGCTAGTCTTCTAAGGTTTGCAAGCACCCTCTTGTGTGCTAGGTTTTCTTGGTGGTGAAGGTCTTTCTCTTGAAGAATATAGAAAAGGATTTGGCTGGGTTTTATTCCCTTGTTGAGAAGGGTTTCCCAGGATACTTCTTGTGTTCTTGTGCATGGTGTTTCTTCTTGTGATCTTGGTTGCTGCAACATAATTGTTTATGGTTTAAGTTAAATGCTAAAAAGAAATTAACTTCATTCTTAAACCTTTCATATTGAAAAATCAACATGGTATCAGAGCATAGGTCTTGAAGAACCCATTGCACAAGCATCTACCAGTCTCCTCTCTTTTCTGCAGAACCGTACGACCCTCCTAGGGTTTCCAAAAAATCCGTAAGACCCTCATTTTTTTGGTGTTTCAACCCTTAATACTTGAAATTTGGATCTAATTTTGACATAGGAGAGTACAGCCTCCTCCAACACACCTCCAGAGACTCTCAGAGTGAAATTCCAAGCATTTTGAAATTCCAGCCCTAGGGTTTCGCTAATTTCTGCATAAATTTCAGAATTATGGTTTATGCAACTCATTGAAGGAGCTCTTCAACTCACCAGTGTTATCCTATCTTTAAAAGGCTTATTGTTGGCAATTATAAGTCCAACAAAACCTAAAAGTGCTAGCCTAGCCTAGCCTAGTCTTAGGTTTTCTAGCCCAGTTGACAAGGGTTTGTGAAGAATCTAAAATTATGATGAACATAACTATGATGAAAGATAAACTTGATGGATCAAGCAACTTCAAGTTCCTACAAGACAAGACTTCAGAGGAAGGCTTATTGTGGGTGATACAAAAAGGTGACACTATGACTACCCTCTTCATGAAGATGTCAAGAGGACAGAGATCAGCCAGGTTCCATTGGAGAAATCATATCAGCACCCTTAGGTATGCACTTGTATATATATTATTTGTATCATTGTCATGACGAAAATTGCAGGAGGAAGGAACCTTTTTCTCAATTCATGGATCTAGAGGGATCTCAGTGCATTCAGAGGAACAACACACTAGAAGTGAAGACTTGAGTTTTGATTGTTGAAATTTTCAATCTTCTAACCTATATTTCTAAATTTTTCTGCATTACAAGTAGGTGTTGTAGCTATGACAACAACCCTTAAATTTTTTTGATTCTAGAGATGTACTCATTATTCTCCTTTAGGAGATATTCTTGTTTTGGTACCTCTTGTTTTTCTTGTTCCAAATAGGTTAACAACAAAGGAAGATGTTTATCCTTCAGAGGGAATCACTTGACTCAAAGGGAGTCAAAATTATTTGAGAAAGAGGAAGAATAGAACCATCATTGAGGCAACCAGTGGAATAATGCATGATCAGAATCCTTCTATGATTCTATGGGCAGAAGTATGCATGCCACAATATATGTTCAAAACAAGAATCTTCACCAGACTTTGAAAAACATAACTCCCAAAGAAGCCTTCACTGAAGTGAAGCCTGAGATTGAACACTTCAGGAGATTTGGGTGCCCAGTATATTTTCATGTACCCAAAGAGAAGAAGTCCAACCTAGACCCTTCAGGGAGAAATGTTACGTTTATGGGATAACAATGAATCTTCGAAGACATTCCAGATCGACATCCTTGGTCAGAGAAAGATTGAGACAAGCATATATTTTTTCCTTGAAGAAGAGATTGTTGGGTATGTGTTATATTATTTGCATGCATGTGTGTGGGTGCGTCGGATTCGACAACTGCATCTCACCATCCCGGATTAAGGGATTAGGGTTTTGGTATCTACAGAATAACTAAAAACATTGTATATATTGTATGGTGAATGGTAAAATTCGATATAATGAATATAAGAGAGGTTTTCCCCAGTTGAGGGTTTCCGGTATAAATCTTTGTGTACTATGTATATGAGCCATTGATTAAATTATGTTTTGCTTAAGAATCTATATGCATTGTTTTACTTCACAGGTTTAAAACTTACAGAGATAGCCTTTCAAAGATCCAGAGAATCTTAGATGGAGATTGACAGTGAGACAATACCTTCTCCCCCTTCAACAGTTCATAGGGAGATAGACATTATTCTAGTTGATCCAGTTGCTCTGGTTGATATGTTCAAAGATATTGCATTAGGGCATAAAAGGCCTACCTAGGCTCACTCTACAGGAGGAAGAGAAACATACAATCCTCTCAAGGCACATCCCGAGAGAACAAAGAGATTTTTCGAGATACTTTTCATCCATGAGCCACATCATTGATTCTGAGCCTTCTTGTCATAAAGAAGAAACAAGAGAACAAGTATGACAAGATGCCATAACAGAAGAATACCAATATATCTTAAAAGAATGATGTATAATATATTTAGAGATGAGAAGGGAATTATGCGATGACTTCCAAGTGGATCTATAAGATCAAGCATGCAACAGATGGAAGTGTCGAGAAATACAAAGAGAGATCTATAGCCAAAGGTTTCTCACAAACAGAGGAAGTTGTCTATGATGAGACACTTGATCCAGTAAGCCCTATACACTTCCATCCGTACTACCATCCATGAGTTGGAAACTATATCAGATGGATGGATTCTTGATGATTTTGGGTTTCAGCAAGAGTGTTGTTGATCCAAATCTATATTATTACAGTATTGGTGACAAGAGCCTAATTTTGATGACTTATTTAGAAAGTCTTATTATTGGATACAAGTAAGCCTTGACTTCTGATTTCGAGATGAAGGATCTGAGTATGATGCACTACTTCTTAGAAGTATGACAAAGAACCAATGATATTTTCCTGAGTCAAGGAAAATATACAATGGGAATATAAAATAAGTCCAGTATGATAGAATGCAAAACCACCGTGATGGATTTGAAGAAAATTAATGATGATGACTCAGACGAGATTGATCCACAACTGATTGGATCATTGATGTATCTGGTTAACACCAGACCTGATTCATGTTATGCAGTGAATATGATCAGTCAATCCATGAGCCAACCGAGACAGATTCATTGGATAACAGTAAAGCATGTATTGAGATACACACGATGAGATATGCCTCCAATTGTGAAATTGAGTTTGTAGGGATATGCCTATACAGATTGAGCAGAGAGTATAGTTGATCGAAAGAGCACATCTGGTTGTTGTCTTACTCTGAAGTTTTCCATGGTTTATTGATGCATTAGGAAACAAAAATATGTGGCCTTGAGCACCGCAAAAGTAGAGTATGTAGCATCGAGTGTGCGAAGCCATATGGATTCACAAGCTTCTGACAAATTTACTTGATCATGAGATGGATCCCATGATGATAAACATATCCATGTGTAAATCTCTTTGAGAACCCAATGTTTCATGATGGATCGAAACACGTTGAGATAAAATATCATTATATCAAAGACATGTAGAGGAAAATAGTACACATGCAATACCTTCCTACACATGAGCATATTGCACACATATTCACCAAATTAGCTTGGTGAATGATACCTCCCTAGTTGAGAGGGAGTGTTGATAACTACAACAAAGAACAAAGTACATCCGTGTGAGACTTGGCATGATAAAGAATGCCTCCCTAGCTGAGAGGGAATGTTGATGATTGCAACTATGTGAGACATTCTCTAGGACACAAACTTGAAAGAGAGCCCCTGAGAGGGGTGTGTGGTTCCTATCTGAGATAGAGATGGAACGTAGATATGGCCTCCTCCTTACAAAGAGTTGAGAAGAACTCCAGATGATTCTCTTGTGTAACGTAGTGAGAAAGGATATCTGCAGAGTTGGACGTGCCTATGGCCGAGCACAAGGTAAACGTGTGAATTCCCAAAGAGATGGGTGCATTGTCATGAGACAGAGATGAAGATGATGCATTATCCTCCTTTGAGAAGAGAGTTATGATGAACTCCAGACGACTCTCCTGTGTAATGCAGTGGGAAAGGAGATTTGTTGAGTGGACGTGCCTGTGGACGAGCACATGTGAATGTGATCCTTGTGGCTGAGCACTAGTGAGAGTGATTCTCCTGTGTAATGTAGTGAGATAGAGATATGGACATCCTTATGGATGTGCCCCTAGTGGTTGAGCACTAGTGGGTGTATTAGATCCCTTGCTATATTGTTCAAGAATCAGACCTGCATGTAACCCTAATTGTAATGTAAAGGGTAGAGGTCGGCCCCACCTTAATGAAATTAATAATTAATGTAATTTAGATAATTAATATGTTAATATTAATTATATTATGAGATAGAGAGGTCGGCCCTATTGTGCCAATAGACACTTATGTTGACAGGTCAAGTCTAATATAAGTAAAGGCAAATTCCCCATTGAGGAATCATATCTTTTGTGTGAGTTTGAAAATTTCAGCAAGTACATCTTCTTGGGAAAAGTGCACACCTCTCTTGGGCGCTAGTCTTCTAGGGTTTGCAAGCACCCTCTTGTGTGCTAGGTTTTCTTGGTGGTGAAGGTCTTTCTCTTGAAGAATATAGCAAAGGATTTGGCTGGGTTTTCTTCCCTTGTTGAGAAGGGTTTCCCAAGATACTTCTTGTGTTCTTGTGCATGGTGTTTATTCTTGTGATCTTGGTTGCTGCAACATAATTGTTTATGGTTTAAGTTAAATGCTAAAAATGAATGAACTTCATGCTTAAACCTTGTTTATTGAAAAATCAATATGAATGTGTGTCATACAAGTCATTCAATCTCTTCAAGGCGTCATAGGAATCAATAATGGAAGCAATATGAAGGCTCACCTCCTCACTTTATGTCGTAGAAATTACAACATATGTCTTCCCATATTTCACATTATTTGTTTGAGGTGCTACTCCATGACTATGATTCTGAGGCTTCTTCTTTTGATTATGCTTCTTTTGCTGCCTCACAAATGCCTTTCCACAGATCATTAAAGATCAGTGTGCAGTGTGCTCTTGATCTTCCTGTGTACCATTCTCTGTAGTTCTCCTTTCCAGTCAACACCAAACCAACAATGGAGATGACAGAATGCATTGTCTTGTATAACTGCGTCTTAAATCAACAACTTGTTAAGTACAAAATGAGTACATAAACAAGCTCTCTTCACAATGAATTTGAGATCAACTTGTCCTGCAAAAACTAAAAAAATAGGTTTCCTTAAACACACGATTTTGAACACATAATGAAGAAGTATTTGCAATATTTTATACATAGCGTGAAGATTGAGGCATGAAGACAACGTGAAGGCTGTGCTACGATTGGAGATACAATGTGGTGATCAGAATGAGGAAGATCAAATATAATAATTTTGAGAATTAAATCTCAAGGATTGTGGACAAATTTTGGCCGTTGTATTTCTGTGAGTGTTATACGACGGAAAAATATATATTGGAACACCACATGTCAGGAACTGCCTCATTTAAGGAAAACTAACACTCAACATCCAGCTTACATTGGATTATATGCTCAATTTATCAGTTCATTAGGGTTCGACATGAAATGAGACACCATTCTGGTCACGTGATCTTACATATTGGAAAAGGAAACTAAACGATGGATTTGCGCAGATGCATGACCTTACTCGACATGGATCTCTCTGCATGGTGAGTGTACGAAACCTTCAATTAATGTACTCATAAAGAATGGGTATCAACGATAGTGAGAGATATAGTTTCCAGCGTGGGGGGAATGTTTTCCAACAACAACGTTAGTGCAAGGTTGAGGAAATGAATGAGGTCGTGCAAATCTAAATCTTGCTGCAACAAAATGGAACGAACGAGTTTGAAGCAATAGAAATTAGGTTTAGGGTTTCATCGAGATAAGAACGAGGCACACACAGGTGGAGGACAACCAGCGAGGAGATAGAGAACCATATTAGGGTTTGATTTGCAAAGAATAAACCATAGCATAGAGGGCAAAAAGACATGCAGGCCAACAGAGGTGTTTTAGCAGGCTGAGAAAACGTCGGGGAATCTATTCATGGAGTTAATCGGGCTTTGATACCACTGTAGAACCAAGAGTGTGCATAAATCATAGATGATTAATCCATTAACTTGAATTTCAATAAATATACAAAATGTAATTGTGGGTTTTCTTCATATCATCTATGATGCTTCGTATGTACATTACTGTTACAAACAATGCAATCCCAAGGATTATATATATATATATATATATATGAGTGATAGGTATTGAGCCTATCATTTGAATGTGCCCCTACCACCCGGTATGGGTGAATTTGATGCTTAATGTTAAAATGTGTGTGTTTCTCTCTACACACACATGAACTCTTTAACATTAAGCATCAAATTCACCCATATTGGGTGGTAGGGGCACATTCAAAAGATCAACTCGACACCTAATACTCTTATAAAAAAGTAGCTACAAGCTCCCATGATGAAATTGTATGCAAATGAGGGAGGAGGGATGACTGCCATTATAACTTAGCTCTCCCATCCAGAGCTATATTCTCCACCTTGCCTAAGAATCAAAACTTATCTTAATCAAATGGTGAAGATGTGTGGATAAGGTGTAGAAAATGCCATGCATATAGTTCACAAGTTGGAGTGGAATTCTGGTAGGTCTTAGGGAAAGCAAGGGAGGTTACTCAATTATGTTTTTTTCCTATGTGGTCTCTATGCTTTTCTACATTTCAGGGCTATGCCATAATTTTCTCAAGCATTGTCAAGTGGGGGCCCGGTTATCCTTGAGTGGACCCATATAACCTCGGAAGGGTTTGGGAGGAATCTAGATATCTTACTCGTGAGCCTATTCCTCGCTTGATTAAGGTCCATTTCAATTTATATTCAAATTCCATGGCAAGTTGCATCAAACTCATCATTGACAATGGCCTTAAAGATTCCATTCCTTTCAATACTCAATCAAACAATGCTTTTGGCAATCAAATTGAAGGGAATCTCTCCATGGATATGAATGGAAATCAACATGAAGGGAAGCATGTAGCAAATAGGACTAGTGTAGGTCAAAGATGAAGACCCCTAGCCAATAGAATCCCTACTAAGAAGAGTCAACATTAGAAGAAAACTTGAGCCAAAATGGAAGCCATGGAGGTAGTAGAGTGTTACCAAAGAGATTTTTAACTTCAAACAAGGATGAAGTTGAGAGAATTGAAAATATAGTTAGGGAGAAGAGGGGCAATATGTCTACTAAGATTGTAGATGATGAGCTACTAAACTGGATCTTGGACATGGGATTCTCTAGAAATAGAGGCACCAAATACTTCAGGGTGATGGAACTCTACAAACATAACAAACAATTTATTGCTTATGTAGTTGAAGAGAAGGGGACTCAATAGTAAGTAATCTTGGATAAGTTAGACATTACAGATCAAAAATACGAATCCTTGGTAAAAGAAATCTAGGAATATAAGTGGTGGTTGAGGAGAAAAAACCTAGATGGGTAGACACAAGCAATAGAGGCTTAGGTAGCCATGCAACCAATCTACATCTATGTAGACTCATAATAAGATGTGGAAGATTAATAGTGTCAATTCTAGGTCTAATTTGTTTTTGTTTACACTCTCATTTTATCTTTGAATGGGTATCTCCTTTGCCCCGAGCAATTTGGTATCATAATAGTCATCGATATTATGGTTAGCTCTTAGTATAAATATTTAATGTTATTTCTCTATTATTATCTCAAGACTTATTAGTTTAAACAATCATATGGAGAGTTTTAATTATCTTAGGAAAACTCTATGAAGTTTGAACTCTAGTATTCAAGATATGTAATATTTTTTTTATATTATTAATGAATGGGTACCTAAATTATTTTTATTTTTTTTTAATTATCAAATTTTAATTCCTTTAAATTGAAAAGATTAGAATGTTGAAATTTTACCTTCAAAAATTGGAAATATCCATTAAACTTTAATCTATCAAATCTATAACTTATTGCTCTATTAAAATGTTACAGTTAGGTATACCAAAAATAAAAGAAGCATTATGATTATGAGTGGATAAAAAAAGCATTATGATTATGAGTGGAAAGCTTGGGTGAAGATACAATTGCGGCTCAAAATTCTAAACAAAATATGACAAAAGTAATTTCCTATAAATTGTTTTTCCAAGAGGTTAATAAATTTTATACATTTTTCCATTCAAAATAGAAGAAGCATTATGAGTGGAAAGNTCGAAGAGGCTTATTATCTAAAATTATCTCTTTTTAAAGGCGTTGAGTACTTATTTTGATGTTTTTCTATGCTATATTGATATTTGGTTCTTAACATATGGTATTAGAGCTCAAGGTCTTGGGGTTTCGCTGTTACATCTGAGACAACTTGGACTTTTCACTATAACTTTTTTTCTACAATGTTTCATAAGAAACGGCTTGGAGGATATTTAGTATATGGATCAAGGTACGTTGGGTTACAATTTCAGGTCCTGAGGCCTTATACTTTCATAGATATAGCTTGTGCAAGATAGGGTTATGGAATCATCCTGAACTGAGTCATTGTGGAATTTTCTCTATAAAACATTTTTTGTAACGTTTCAAACCCTGAAATCTAGAGGATATTCACCAAAATTAGTAAGGTATCTGTGGTAAAAATTTCATCTTCTAGTTCATCTTACATTTGTAGATACACCATGTGGAAGATAGGGTATCTGACTAGTCCTATTGACTAGTCTCAAGAAGGTGTTCCAGGGCACGTTATACAAGTGAGATCTCCTAGAAAGGCCAAAAATAAGAAATTTGTGGGGAATTTACCGTAAATTTCACTTAGCACATCAAAATTTGATCAGACATGTGGCATTGCAGAGAAGAAATATCAGAGAACTACATAAAATAAAGTTTCATACCCAGAAGGGTCAAAACTTGGGAGATACAAAAGAAGAAATATTGTCTAGTAGAACCACCTCAAAATCAAGGTTCAAAAGTGGTACTTGGCCAACATGCCACCCAGAAAGGGAACTTCTACACCAAATAAGCCTCCAGACAATCCTACTTGGACTCTTGATGAAGGTGAAGAAATGCGTAGGGACATAAATGATTTAC
>JZKD02S1853111.1:70864-85685 GCA_000966675.3 Picea glauca
AGAAGATAAAATGTGATATAAATTCACTTCATAAAGATAAAGATGGAAAACTTTTAATATTTAAAGTCTGCACATAAAATTAATAAATAATTAATTCAATAAATAAAACAAGAGTTAAAATGTGATATAAATTCATTTCATAAAGATAAAGATGGGAAGATTTTAATATTTAAAGTCTGTACATAATATTAATAAATAATTAAATAAATAAAGCAAGAGTTATATGGTGGTAATGTCCCTATTAGTATGGAATGGTATACAAGTGGATTTTGCCTCTATAGAATGGTATAAAAGTGGATTGTGAAGGCAAAATATATGTTTAGCAACCAAGGGAAGATTTTAATAGATTTTAATAATTAAAGTGTGTACATAATATTAATAAATAAATAAATAAAGCCAAAATTACATAGTGGTAATGTCAACCTGTTAGCATGGAATGGTATAAGAGTGGATTTTGAGAGGCAACATATATGTTTAGCAAATTGTATGGTGTAAGAGTGAATTTTAAGAGGCAAAAGATATATTTAGCAAATTGTGCAAGATGCTTAGGATTGCTCTATGTATTAAAATGTGATGAAATGACATATAGATGAAAGAGAGATTTAATGGCTGAAGAAGGAAACATGTATTTGCAAACGAAGTGAGTTGTTTGATAGTGTTTTTTTGTGAAACGTTGAAATGAAGCATGTAGTGAAGTGATTGATGGTATAGATTTGAGAACATAGTCACTCAAATGTAATAGAGAAAGAAAACTCTTATGTGATTATTGGGGCTTCTAGCACATACATATGGAATTGGATTTAATAATCTATATGTTGAAAAAAAAGGCTAATAGTTGTCATTAGCTTTTTAAAGAAAGAATGGTCTGGAAGCTACTTCTTTATGAAACCAAGGAACAAGATTTTCCAAGCCTACCATTGGTTCTAATTCTAGCAATCAATATGTTTCTTGTTTGTCTGTTTAATATAATAGGACATTAAGGTAAACAATGCTTAGATAATTAAGGGAAAGGGAAATGAGGCTTTAGAATACTGCATGAAGTTTTAACTCTACAATTTGGAGCACATTTGGTAGAAATTGTATGCTAATCTTTGTTGGTTCTTTTTGTTGGTCTACTTGCTACTGATTGATAAGTTAACATGTATAATATAGTTTTTTTGTAGGGTGCATTTTAGTGTTAGGTATTCTTTATATAACTTGTTTGCAAAAAAGGAAAATTTGTTAAAGAAGACACTTATTGATGATGGGAATATGAATTTAGTTATATTGTGTTTCTTGATAGGACTTTGAATCAAGGAAAGCTTAAAGATAATTAAGGGAAACACGATTTTAGAATAAATTATGGAGTTTGAGCTCTACAATTTGGAGCACATTTGGTAGCAATGGTCTATTAATATTTGTTCATGCTTATTTTTTGGTCTAATTACTATTGATCTATTGGTTAACGTGTATGTTAAAGTTTCTTTTTTATATGGTGCATTTTAGTTACAAGTATTATTTGTCTGACATACTCGCAAAAATAAAAATTTTGTTAAATTGCATGTTTATTGATGATGGAATGCGACTTTAATTAACCTTTGTTGCTTGCATTTAGATATACTTTGTTCCTTATGATAACCAAACATGAATGGTTGTTCAAGGAGTTACTTTGTCTCAAACATATAATAATTGATATGTAACACACCCGCCCCTTTGAAGGAGCTACTATAGTGTAAAGCCTAAATTTTCGTTTTTTTTTCTCCTGCGCGAACAAGCACCAGGCACAAGCCTCCTCCACATGACCACTAATCGTGACCAAAAGCCTAACTAAAAGGCGCTTCGTGACTTATGTCGTTGGGTATTCACATACGATCCAACCTTGACTCACTCGACTCCCGGACTAAGAGCCTAGCCCAGCGCTAACTTTGTTCCTTAATCTCTATCCATGTGACCCCCCCGTTATGACTCGGGGCCCAACCCTCAAGTGCTTCGGGACTTCACGTATCGCGAAGGTGGAAATTAGTCCGTCTCCTTTCCTCGGAATCCCGAAATCCAAACTCTCGATGCCAAATCAACGATCCAAAATATACCGCGACCCAACGACTTAGATCAACTCTTCACAAATCAGGACTTCGTGTTTCGCGAAGTTGGAGGGCCGCTCGCCTCCCTTCTCCCGATCCTCGATATCTCCTTGGAAAATCAATGGTCCACACCCTCCCTTTGATCGACGGTTGCGATCAAATCGCGAAATCGAACTTCACAAGTTCTCACGACTCCTATATCTGACTTCCCGAGTTGCGAGTCAGTGAAATGTTGATCTCTCGCCACATGTCCCTGCTCAACGGACGGCTAGGATTTTGCCGCTCCCAACTCCTCAGGTATTCGCCTCTGCTCCTTGCAAATCTTTCGAGGTCTGAATCCTCAAACTCCCGGATCCGCTGTCGCTTGTCCTCTGACGATGGACGGCTCCGATTAACTTCAAAACTTTGGGACTTCACAAAATTCCACTCTCCTGTGCACTTTCAAAGGGTTAGACCTCGTGCACTTTCCTCTGAATCTCATGACTATGGTCCTTCATGCATAGATCCAACGAACGGGATATGTTCTCTCCCTTTGCACGAACTCCAAACTCGCAAATACAACGGTCGAGGTGGGTCCCGAAGGATCCATAGATCAACGATCCACGTTACTTCGCGACTTCAGGTTTCAGAGGTTTTGGTCACACCAACCCATAATCTTCCCGATACGCGAACTCAGAACTCGTAGATCCGAGGGGCTAGAGGGGTTAACTCCTGTGCTCTTTCCCATAGCTAACGACCATGACAACCCTTGGCTCCTTATGGATGGATCTCGTTCGTTCGTCCTTCGGACAAAGAAAATCTTTCCCTTTCGATATTTTCCTGAGTTCTCACCCCGAACGGGTTAGGGATTTGGGTCTAGAAATTCACACGGAAAGGGGGTGAGGGGAAAGTATTCTCTTCAGGTGGTTTCAGGTCTACACGATATTTCCTATCTCTACCAATTTATGACTTATGTTCGGGAAACCCTCCGAAGTGAAGCTGGGCATACAGTTTATCAGTGGGAAGTGTAAGTTCCCAAGGAGAAGGAAGCATACACATAACATAGCCATTTCACACAGAGATATTCATATATATATATATATATATATATATATATATATATATATATATATATATATATATATATATGTATAAAAAAAAAAAAGTTATATATTATTCAAACACAACAAATAAGGGAGAAAAAAAACATAACAAAATTAGAAAATGTGAAGAGACTACTGGAAGGGGTGCCCGTTTCCACCCAACCGGAGGCGCAGTCACTCTAAATGGATTTACCACTAGCCACCCCCGAGCTAGGCCACGATGCTCTGCAGCACAACCTTTTCTTCTCGCTCAGCCACAATAGCGACAGAGGTTACTCTCCTCTTCCCGCAGGATCCTGGCAATGGTTTACACGATACCAAGCAAGGAGGACTAGCCTTGTTTATCAGCTTGTATCATAACCTTTTCTGCCATTTTCGATGTCCATAGCGCTTAGTTTTTCCATTCTTCCTTGAATCCTCAAGATTCACTTCTTGTCTTTGCACTCTTTGCAGGCCTTTTCTCCCTCCCCCCCACCACACCTTCCCTTCTCGCCTCTTTCAGCAGGGTCATGTGTGGCTCGAATTCCCAGCCAGCGGTCAAGTCTGGAAACCTTACGAATGAGTGCTTACACACCCCATCCCTCATTAACTCTTGAGGAGGTCTTCCCACCCACTAGCCTGATTGTAATTCATTTATGGGTCAGAGGACGGTTCTGGTCCTGAGCAATTAAATCTAGTAAGCATTGGTTTGGTGAAGGTTAACGAAACCATTCCTAGTCCCCTTCACCCTCTCTCCGTATAGAATTCGTGGTCTTTCTAAGTACACCCCCCCCCCTTTCCATTAGTCATGCAACACTTGTCCATTTTCTTAGTAAATAATTAGGTTCACATTTGTTTACCTTTCAAACAAAATTCCATCGAATCAATATTCACACATATAAAGTTTTCCATAGTCTTTTGGTCATTCATAGTTATATTTACAAACGGGGGGAAACATGGTGTCACATGATAGACACAAAATTCTATTGTAGACCCTTTTCATGGTCTTGAATCACTTTGCTAATAATTTCTTTTTCTTTAACAATGTTTTGAAATTGAAAAAATATTGTTGTACATACGAGCTATTATGTTATAGCATATGTACAAGATGTGCATGCAACAAAGCTAAGGTTGTGTGTTTTTCTTTGATTCTATATTTGGCATTTGATCTTTTTCCATATTAACTTGTTTGCTTATATTGTTGATACTTACATTAATGATCATTAGTGCCAATTGTCTTAAGTTAGGATTTTCTTCTTTCATATTCATGGGCATTTATAACAAGTTATATCAATGCCTTGTGACATAATTGACCTACCGACTTGTCATTTTCATGTCATATTTACTTTATCATCGATTTCAATTGATATAGCTTAACAAGGAATGTTGGGGACTTGTTTTTTTTGTGACAATGATATACATTGACTTAAGTATTTTGAGAACTCGTCCACATTACTCTTATTTTTAAAGCATAGTAGCACTATGGAGTTTTAGATACTAATAACGTGGATATTTTGTCATTGAGACTTATTAGAGAATCTAACTAAGCTAATCACATCGTGATTACAAAGGAATACAATGGTGATTATATGTACTTAGTAATTTTCTTTCTTTTTGATAATTCAAATAGGACATCAACATTGTGACTTAGGAAGGATTAGCACACAAATACAAATGCCCAATGCCTATCATATGAAACAAGCATGCAATTGGATTCAAAAGTACTCATGCATGCATACACAAGCAATCAAAACAACCTATACTAACAAAGCTTCCTATGGCATTAGGAGACCTTAACTATTTCTCTCAATAATGAACTAATAATGCAAATTTGCACTTACCTTACAAAGTTTCTAAAGATCAATTCCTAGTCGAGATAGGGAAGCGTATCCCATAGTAGGCCAAAGAGAAGAAGTGAAAATGCTCCAAGAGTTAGCCATATGTAAAATTGATTGACACATGAAACATCATCTAACAAGTGAAGCTTGAGGTGTTAGTTGTGGGAAGAAGTAGAAAGAGACATTCTACGCAATATGTCTCAACAACTTTTACATTGTGCAAATCCTCTATGAAATCACCAATAATTTATATTGTCATTGACAAAAGAGATACAACACCTCGTTGATGCAGAGAAACTTGAAAATGGCCTATTATTCCTTATTGTATCTCAATCGATATATATAGAAAAAATACCAATGCATTGAACACGTAGTCTCCTGGTTCATAGAAAAAGTTTTCCAATCGAAACAAATGAAACCTAAAAAACACATGGTCAATTTATTTGGCATTTGATTGCACTATTGCAAAAATATTATATGCATTTAGGTATGGTGCTTTATTCAAGTTTTTCCCCTTTTGACTTGAACCAACCATATTGTAAGGACGATAGTATATAACAAAATAACTTCGGTAGATAATTGAGAAACAATGTCAAAATGCACAAATGCCAATGATATTTGAGCTAAATGCATGTCTAGTGGAAGCAAGTATGAGTAATTACACATGTCAAAACAAAAATAATACAGACAAACAAGATGTAAGAAAAAATATAGAAATTTGTATAATGAAAAAATAATGTAATCAAGAAGATATAATCAATGTCAAATATGAACAAGCCCGCAGGGCTGTAGACCGTTTGGCAAGTGTCGTGTAAATGGAAGGAAATATGTAAAGGAGGTCTCAAGTTCGATTCTCACCCCGATTTACTTGTGCTCCATGCTTGCGGGTTGTGTGGTGCACCTGGGGTTATAGTGGTAGCGGACGAGTATCGACCACGTGTCACGCGAGTACGAGAACCACAAGTTGTCAATTACCCCAGTAAAAAAAAAAAAAAAGTCAAATATGAACATGTGATAAAATGAAAAAGATAAAAGCATAAATGATATAGATCTTGAGGAAAAAACAATGACAAATTGTAGCACACATGCAAAAACATATGAAACAAGAGGAAAAAAAAGGGCATTTCCCACTTGCAAATTAGGGTTACCACATTAATTCCAAACATTCAAGGAACCATTGTGTTCACATTGTAATTGTCAAAAGAAGGTATTGTGTTGATTTAGACAAGAACAACAATATAAAAAGTCAACGGGTGCCATATTGCTTAGCAAAAAAGGGTTTTGAATGAAGACCAAGGAGTATTTTCATAGAGCATATATTAAACCTAAGACGACATATTAACATAGTGATAACCATAGTAGCATAATTTGCCTGAATTGGGGTTTCTTGTACAGAAATTTTGAATATGTACAAAATTCGTCGAACATTTGGCTATGTACGTATACGAGCTCCGAGGACCATCGACCGACCTGTAATGTTTGAACATTCTGGGCTTCGAGGACCACCCACCGACCTGTAATGTTTGAAAATTCATTATAATGAAGTTATGAACTGTTATAAATATACTCCCCTGCCTTGATACTTCGAATCATGATTCATGGACTCGTCAATCCAGAGGCGGAGAATCGAGATCACCCTTGAGAGTCGAATAATCAATCGTATATGATATGTTGTGTTTTAAATTTAAAATATGTTTCAAGTTGCTTTTAATGAATAATCAATGTTACATGAACATCTTCAATGGTTGATGTATATTTTTTAATTTTTTAGAATTTGAAAAATACATGTTTTTAAATTTATAAGTAACCTAGTTCTGTATTTTATCCGTACTAGATTTTTTCGTTACGTATTTTTTCCGTATCGAATCAAATTTGTATCCATATTCGTACTCGAATTATGCTACTATGGTGACAACTATATCCACCATGATGTTGAGGAGTTGCCTATCGACAAAGGCTAGGACGAACTTTTAGTAATGAAAAGTTTGTTGACACCTTTAGTCAAATTTTCTCATTTTTTTTCTTTAGCAAAATGACACGGAAAAATATTTAGATAAATATTTATTTCTATTATCAAATTTATATCTTTTTTCATACCATGAAAGAAACACCAAAAACATGGGTCTCTAAAACATCATTTTTTTACATACACATATATAACTATAATAAAAGTCCATTTTCTATTACAAATCACTAAGTCTAAATTTATTAAAAAGAATACTAGTTTCCAATAATTGAAAAACCACCACTTATTTTTTAGAAGAGAAATGCAATTGCAATGTAAAGGAAATCATTGAATTGATATACCAAAAAGTCACAATAGCAAAGGCAACCATGAACATTTAAATTCTAAGAACAATAATTTCAACGAGATTATTTTAATCTTAACAATTACTTTTAAAATAATGCTACCCTATCTTAAATAGTCGTGGAAAATGTTTATCCAACACAAGCACAACCATTTAAGATATTATTCTTTCCAATGAATCGGAGAACTACTAACAACACAAGTTTAAAAAAGTCCAACATTATATGTTGGATGTAATATTCCACTAGATATTTATGGGCAAGGAATCAATATAGTGAAACCCAACATTGCTAATTAACATAACTACAAACAACAATATAATAGAATCCAATATTATCAAACTAAATCTATGCAACAACAGAGCCAACATGAAATGCCAAACTTTAAGGCTGAAAAACATTGCATTGAAGTATCCAAGGTTTAATACCAAGAAGACACCACAACAATTATGTAGAATCCAATATCGACAACATCCACAACAACAGTTGAAAGGCCAAACTACACCAAAACAAGAAAAGTTCCAAGCCTCCTCTAGAAGCCAAAATCCATCAGACCAAGCTACAATGAACAATAACACAATAGAACCTACTGCCAACAACACTTCACAATAATTGATGAAGGCCAAATCACACTAGGAGACAAAGAATGCTAAGCCTCCAACAAACATCAAACCACGGGGTCTTTACTAAGTGAACCTTGACATAACACCTTTGTTCTAGGGGTATTAAAGAATACCCCTAATTTCACTAGATATTAATAAATACCTCCCAAAATACTTTTGGTGAATACCCTTCCCAATACATATTTCCAATAAAATAAACACCTATTTTTACTAGATATAATAAACCCCTATATGAATGAACAACAACAAATATGAACCTTAGCAAATGAACAATGTAGACCTTAGCGCACAATGAACGATACACCTATCTACGATGAACTAGTCTTCAATGCTCAAAGTAAGCAACAATTTAAACATTCTACTTTTTAAACATTTTATGATCACTTTTACCTAAATCCAACTAAAAATTTAGAAGAATTACTAAAATTACAAATACTAATCGTTGAGATTGCATAATCCAATTCAATAAAAATTTAATCCATTTATACATTAAAAATTACAATTTAAACCATGAAAAAATTCAATTTCAATAACAATTATATCACCAAATCAAATTCCATTAATAATTAAAAAATATTTAGAATTTAAAAATAAAAATAAAGAATATACAACACACCTGTACCACGTATCCGAACCCAGTAGCCAGGAGACCACCCTGCCGTTGCGGGATCTAAATTACAATCCAAAAGTCAACCAATCCACGTTCAAATAAATAACTTTTTTATTTATTTATGATTTAATAAAAAATAATACCTTATTCCAAACTTTCAGAAAAAAAAAATTGCGCTCCCGTACAGAGGGCTTAACACGCAAGGAAGATTCTTTATATGCGGCACGCACGGACATTATAAAGTAAAATGGAAAGAAAAACAAACCACCAAGAAACATGAAAAATTTATACATATCGAATATTTGTACTCTCTTGTACTGTAACAATATGAATTTGATTTTATCCCAAACTGGCCAAGATATTCCATCCTCCACAATATTCCATACGTCTATTTAATTTATGTTATCTGATAAGTTGTTATACTACAAAGGAAAAGTGGAACACCCTGCTCAAGTGTATTATCTTTTTTTTTTTTTTCTAACAGAAAATTTTTCATTATATTTAATATAATATAATTTAGTAGAGATACAACATAAACATACTTGTCTTTCTCATAAGCTATACATCTGTCCAAAGACTCCCATATGGTCGAGCAGGATTTATATAAAAAAAAACATCTTGTCTAAAAAGATTCAGCTCATAGATGTGTTTATTAACTTTATAGATGTTCTAATACTAGCACAGTCACATAATTGTGGCTGATCAACGTTGAAAGGCTGATAAGATGAAAAAAATCCTTAAAAGAATATATTAAATTTTATTATTGATTAACAAATAAACGGTTGAGCTTCATTTATTTGGTGYTAATATTTTAATTTMTGTTAATTACTTAAGTGGCAATCAGTTAACTATCAAAGTAATTTTTAAATATGATTAGGTAAATGTAAAAAAGTAAACACATAAACGGATGTATTTATAATAGCTAGGAAGTTAATGATTGAAATCATAGCCATTTATTTTGTGTGACTACTAAGAATATTCCAGCCATATTTAATCTTGTCCATAGAAAACTTATCAAGCACTAAACCCCTATTAAATCTGCCCATTGTCAATAGGTATACGCCAGTTAATGATTGAAATCACAGCCATTTATTTTGTGTGACTACTAAGAATATTCCAGCCATATTTAATCCTGTCCATAAAAAACTTATTAAGCACTAAACCCCCATTAAATCTTTCCATTGTCAATAGGTATACGCCTTTCGGCGTAATAACTTAAAGATTAGAGTAGGTCTCTCATTTCCATAATTTTTCGTTCTTACATTTGAAGTGATTTCTTGAAAAAATTGTCGAGAATTTGTTGAGTTCTGTAATCTTATTTTTCCAACATTCTAATGCATTTACCTGCCATTTGTCATTTAATCAATCAATTATTATTATTCTGGATTCTCTAAATACATGTATATTAACAATATGTAACTTAGATGCCAAAGTAAGAATCTACTTTATGTATCATCAAACAATTGTATGAGAACAAAACATTATTGTGTATCTTTAAAGAGAACAATATAACACTATAAAATAAATAAACCCTTTTTAATATTATGTAAATCAAATTATATTTATTATTAAAATAAAAATAAAAATATTTTAGATAATTATCATTAAAGTAAATAAAAAAATCATTTAAATACTTATACTTTTCAATGTGGTTAATCTAAAATTTTCAATTCTAACCTAATGCCACTCGGTGCCTTCAAACTCGTGATTAAAATTACTATAAAAACAAAATACAAAATATTTATATATATTTTTTTATTTTTATTTTTAATTTTCTTATAGTTTCTAGAATAAGATTTGCCATAGTTTACTATAAGTTGTTGTAAAGGCATGATGATTGCCATGATATACGTCTGTGATACAATGTAGGCAACTACTATATTTGAATCCGTCATGCATTGACCAACATTATTTAATATTCATAATAAAGAAAGGCATTATATTATTAATAAATTATTTAGATATTTAATTAACAAAGATTTACGTCAGCAATCGTTTTTGAGAAAATTTGAAAACGAATATTTGTTATAATTTATTATTTATGGAAACCATAAGTCATAGAAATCGGAAAGGGTGACCATTGAACATTATTTTTGAAAGCCAAAGGCCATCGAAAGTGAACATTATAAGTATCAATTATTTATTTAAATAATTTGTCAACCATCACTTTTATTGTTTGCGTGAAAAAACTTGAAAACGAATCTTTTTAATAATACTATTTTTATGAATTATATTTTTGGAAACTTGAGATAACAGAAGTAGAAAATGGGAACCACTTAACATTATTTTTGAAAGGCAAAGTCCAGAGACGTAAGAAATGCATTATTTTTGAACGCCAAAGGCCGTAAAAGTGAGAAATGGTTGGCTTATTATTTATAATATATAACAAATTAATACAAAAATATACTTAATAAATATAAATACTAAATGCAAAATTGGAAAAGTGAATACAAAATATGAGAAAAAACACAACTTCGTGAAAAAATGTGGGAAAATTAAAAGATTACAAGAAAAGCAAAAACAATGCAAAAAAGATAAAATCTATGGCGAAAACATCTCTACTTGCATTAATCTATCTCTATGTTTAAACATTACAATATTCGCAGTTGACCAACTAAAATTATCAACTTTTTGTAGACTCAGCTGCATTTACTGAGAGGCCTCCTTATTTTACTTGAGATACTCTGAAGAGAACAAGCGTTTCCCGTTCGGCATGTTATTATATTCTTAGCTGGCACTTTGGCCAAAATAGCGAGGGCTATGAATCTTGATCGGACAGGGAAGATACGCCTATATAATGCGCTTGTGGTAGACGGGGATTCTCATTGAACTCCATCGCTGGTTTCGAACCGCCCCATATTCCGGTTCGAATTCTGCGTTGCAGGTTTGCATCTCGCCTGGTGGAAGCGTAATCTCCGTTCTTTTTCACTCAGGCGGTCACCGGTTCGAATCCAAACATCTCAAAGCTCGCATTTCAGTTCTTCCAGTTCGTATTCCGCGTCGCATGTTCGACTCTCACCAGCTCGGAGCTCTCAGATCGGATATCAGTTCCCTTGCTCTGAAAATCAGAATTCCGTCCTTCTCAAAGTAAGTATTCAAGTTTTCCCGGTTTCAATCCCGTAAATCTCAAAGTTCGTATTTTAGTTCTCCCAGTTTGAATCCGGTACTTGTAAAACCTCGTATTATGCTTCTCCCTGTTCGAATCCTACCTGTAAGAGCTCCTATTATGCTTCTCCGTGTTCGAATCCTGTTCTTTTAAAGCACGCGCTTCACTTCTTACGGTTCGAATCCCGTCCCTTTAAATTAAAGTTTCTATTTCACCTCTCACAGATTCGATCCCGTAGCTTTTGAAGCTCGCATTTCATTTCTCCGGGTTCAGATCCTGTCATTCTATCAGTTCTCCCGGGTCAAATTCTATACTTTGAAAGGCCTTCTTTCACTTCTGCCGGCTGGAATCCTGCCCCTTTGAAGCCCGTATTTCACTTCGGTTTCCGTTTTCATTCAACTTTTAAAGCTCGCAATTTCACTGATTCTTGTTGTTCCAGTCTCGTCCCTCTCAAATCTAGCATTTGACTTCAGCCGACTTGAATTCCGCGTCGCCAGTTCGAAACCCGCTCATCCGCCATGTCTAGCTCCAGCTACACCTGCACAGCTCCCGAGCTGGCGGCTCTCCAGCAGCTCCTGAACGGCACGGCCGGCGACTTCTTTTGCAACAAGTTGCAGGCCGTTTCCGACCAACTCTCGGCCACGGGCCGCGCCGTGGACAGCACGTACCTGCTCTTCTCGGCCTTCCTCGTCTTTGCTATGCAGCTAGGGTTTGCCATGCTATGCGCAGGTTCCGTGCGGGCCAAGAACACCGTGAACATCATGCTCACCAATGTTCTCGACGCGGCCGCCGGCGGCATCTTTTACTATCTTTTTGGCTTTGCCTTCGCCTTTGGAAGGGGGAAGCACTCCAATGGCTTCATCGGCCATTATTTCTTCGGGCTGACGGACGTGCCGAATGAGAACTTCCAGTACGATTATGCATATTTTCTGTTCCAGTGGGCGTTCGCCATTGCGGCCGCTGGGATTACCAGCGGCTCCATAGCGGAGCGCACGCAATTTGCGGCGTATTTGATCTACAGTTCGATTCTCACAGGGTTCGTCTACCCGGTGGTTTCGCATTGGGTGTGGTCGCCCGATGGTTGGCTCAGCCCTTCGAACACCGGCGGTTTGCTTTTCGGGAGCGGAGTCTATGACTTCGCCGGCAGCGGGGTGGTTCACATGGTCGGCGGGATTGCTGGTTTATGGGGGGCGCTTATTGAGGGGCCGAGGATCGGTCGATATGACCACGAGGGAAAGCCCAACGGGATCAGGGGCCACAGTGCCACGTTGGTTGTATTGGGAACCTTTTTGTTATGGTTTGGATGGTACGGGTTCAATCCCGGGTCGTTTGTAAAGATCAATGTGCCTTACAGTGGGAGCGGAGGAAGTTACGTGGACGGCCAATGGACAGCGATTGGCAGGACAGCTGTCACTACCACTCTTGCTGGGTGCTCTGCGGCTTTGACAACGTTGTTTGGGCGAAGGTTTCTAACAGGGCACTGGAACGTGTTGGACGTGTGCAATGGGTTGCTGGGTGGGTTTGCGGCGATCACGGGAGGGTGCTCCATGGTGGAGCCATGGGCCGCGATTGTTTGTGGGTTTGTCTCGGCGTGGGTATTGATCGGCTTCAACATCTTGGCTGGGAAGTTGAGGTATGATGACCCGCTAGAGGCCGCGCAACTCCATGGTGGTTGCGGTGCTTGGGGTGTCATCTTTACCGCACTCTTTGCCAAGGAGGAGTATGTTATGCAAGTGTACGGTCTGCCTCCTAATGGGAAGTCCTCGAGGCCTTACGGGTTATTCATGGGTGGAGGTGGCAGGCTGCTAGCAGCCCATGTCATACAAATTCTGGTCACCGCAGGATGGGTTACGGCGACCATGGCCCCCGTGTTCTACGCTCTGCACAAGTTCAATCTTCTAAGGGTCACTTCAGAGGATGAAATGGCGGGCATGGATAAGACTAGCCATGGTGGAGTTGCTTACGTGTATCATGATGGTGATGGTGACGCACAAGTTCATCCCTCGGGGTTCATGATCAAGGCTTCTCCGAGCATGAGCATGACTCCCGAATATCACTGAACTTTGACAGGGTTGGTAGTTTGGGTAATAGTGATGATAGACTTTGACGAAAAAAAAAAATGTCCTGTAATGTTAAACTGTGTTTGTAATCTTGAAATACGTTTTCTTGTGACGTTTGATACCTTGAGATTTCCCTATAATTTTGTGTAAACAATCCTCACGTAGATTTAATTTAAATCGGGATTTATTACCTTTGGCGGGAAAGAAATTGAGGCGGAGATCTCTTTGTGAGCATATGAAGATTCTCCATTTTCACTTCAGTCACAAACTATGTAAGTGTGTAATGGCAACTTTTATGTTAAGAAAATTTGAGGTGAACATACACATTTCTTTGTGAATGTGTTTAGTAATCCTCATCTTTAGGATGTTGTTGGAGTTATTAAGGTGCAATTCTAATTCTTAATCATATTATAAGGTTATAATTTTTAATGTGTTGATTATTGTAGATATAATTTCTATTTAAGTTGTTTACTTCTAAGTTGTTGGATTTAGTTGGACCATGATTTCACGAATTGTTATGAAATCTATTCCTCAGTGTTTTGATAAAAATCTCTTTTTAAACTAATAGAATAAATTTTAAATATTATTTTTTAAATTTTGTCCATGTTTTAATAAAAATCTCTTTTTTAACCAATAAAATAAATTTTAAATATTATTTTTAAAATTTTGAACAAATAAGACATTAAAGATTTTGCACCTACAACACCTGAATTAAATATAAAGATTCCCTCTCTATATTATATTAAAAGAGCATCTATAGAAGAACTTGATAAAATTTGAAGAGGCACATTCGGCAAATAAATTAATTATATACAAATGGAGACAGGTGTCCCAAAAAATCTATTTACAACATCTCCGTATCAAATGAATATGAAAGGTGGAGAAATATGAGATAAAATAAGATATTCAACGTCTAAGTTTGTCGTTATTGGTAGTGGAATGAAAAGTCCGTACACTCGCAATCACAATTGTGAACGTGCAAAATAAATCTCGTGAAAGTATTGGTCCTGCTATTATGATGTACACAATCCGAAAAGCATTTGAAGCAATTGGTAGGACTATTATGTACACAATCCTCAATACGTCTACGACTGTAAATCATATTCTTATAAGTCATAAATATACTATCATGGAAGAGTTTCAAAAGCGTGCCATT
>JZKD02S1853122.1:0-21413 GCA_000966675.3 Picea glauca
AAGGAAATACACCCTATCCCATCCTCCTCTTAGAAACAAGCCTCTCCCTCATTGAGAGCATGGCTATGACTAGATACCTAATGTATAAGAACAAGTTAAACAACATGGAAGACAAAGAGGCTTCCTCAAATTGCTTCAAAATCGAGTCATAACCACCATTGACTCAAGCGAGGATGGCATAAAGATGCCCGGTTTTGGCTAAACTATTGGGGAATCATGGAAGACACCATTTTGCAGAATAAAGATACTATTAAAAAAAAACATCAAATCAAAAATTAAGGAGAAAATGTGGTGTGACAAAGAGTTAGAGGAAAAAGAAAAACAAGGTATTATAATGATGTAATCAACCCTAATCTAGAATATCAAACTTATATATTTGTTTTGCCAAGTGTAAAAAATAAAATAAGCATTGCTAAGATAAGAACAAATTCTCACGAGCTCCATAGTGAAATTGGGCGTTGGTCAATTCCTAAAATGCCATGGGATGAAAGAGTGTGTCACCTTTGTGACACTAAGAAAGTTGAATATGAAAAACACTTTCTCTTAGATTGTCCAGCCTATACCCATATTAGATCTCATCTTTAAAATATTTGCCACACTACCAACCTTCCTAACCTTTTAACTCAACAAAAGTATGGTGATCTTGGAAAGCTTCTCTTAATGCTTTTCAAGCACATAAACAAAATTCTAAAGAATCACAAGTAATCACTTACCCTCTTAAGGTTCGATAGACCAATTCGGTCTTAGTGGATGTTAGTCATCATCATCATATTTAATTTTTACACTATTAGTCCCTCTCAAAGCAGGACTATAGCAATGAGTTTGCTATTGATTTGACATTAATTTTTCTTTTATTTTAAATTTGTGTATGAAGTGTAATGTTTAACTTAACAAAACAAATATATATTTTTTGATATAATAAAAATATTAATTTTTCTCATCTTCCATTGGTTAATATATTTCAAGTCTTATAAAGAATGAAATGACTTTACCCTGTATCTACAATTAATGTTGCATTTTATCTCCCTTGGAAACAAGTCTCTGATGACAGGATTGTCAGTTCTAGGAATATCATATTAGCAGTAGTACTTGCAGACAAACTCGCTGCAGGAAAACCAAAGACGTTTTTAATGCTTTGTTGATTCCAGGAGCTGATTAAATATGTTGTAGGCAAGGAAATTTATTGCTAACGAGTTTGTGGTATTTTAAGTTCCTTAATAATGTATTACGACCACTTCAGTTCTCAAAGAAGATTCTGCAATATATTAGTATTTGGAACAACAACTCCCAAATATTCTCCTCCGGAGAACTTGAATCCACCATTAATAGCCACAATGCGAGGTAGAATTCCACAACCACACCCGATCCTGTTTCCATTCACTTGCACTTAAGAGCCTATTGACCGAAGAAATTACTGCACGATTTATCCGTAGCAACGAATCAGACCATGATTCGATGTTGGATTAAAGCCATCCTTGTTACTGCCTAGCTTGATTCATGCTAGTGAGAACGTCCTAGAAATTCTTGGATGTATGTGAGGATGGAAGCAAACAAGTAATTTCATGTGGCAGGGACAGATATCATGAAAGGAATCAAATATGGGGAATGTTAGCGTCAGAAGTCACTCCTGGATTTCTTGCAGGAGCAGAGCTCGACGCCCATCCGTTTTTATGTCACGGTTTAATAAACGGGGTGATCAAATGGGTAAAGACTCAAGAAGATAAAACTTTGACTTAGGAGACCGGGTCTGGTATGTATGCAGCAAGGGAGGTCTTGATCAAACTTCTATCAGTAAGTTGATTAAAGGGTGGTAGATGGAAGACTTGTAAGGAGGGTGAGCAAGACTTCCTTGGGAAACAGGCCTTCAGAAGCTTGAAGAAGAAAAACTCAGAAGCCAAGATCCTCTTGGTCCAGAGTTTCAAAGAGCTGAGGGGTGACTCGACTGAATCCTTCAATTCCAAGTCATTTCAGCGCTGAGAACATCACAAGAACCGATTAGAAACAATGTGACTATTACAGTGATCCAACCTACATCATCCTATAACAACCATGACTCGACTGGATCCTCCAATTCCGAGTTGTTCTAACACAGTAAACAAAGAAATGGAAGGGAAGCTGACATCCATAAAGTAAGAAATCTCAAATGCCTTATACATTAACCAAAGCGACCAACACTTCATCAAAACCTTACAATCGGGAGCTTTGCTCAACCATTGATGCCTAAAAAATACAAAGACTGAGTCTATATACTAAGGAAAATTCACCTCACAGAGGCGTGTCCAGTCACCCAAAGCTTGGTGTCCCTTCAATCAAACTCGTACCAATATCTTTCTTTAAGTGCCACCTGAACTACGCATGGCTCCTGTAAGGAGGGTAGCTGAGCCATTAAGTGCTCGGCTAGCGTGTGCAGACTTTTCTATCTAGTTGAGGACTTCGGCATGGCTTCTTTGAGGAAATTGATGCATAAGACCTCTGTGAGCAGGAGGGTTGCCAGACTCTCCGTCCCCTCACTTAATGAATGAAAGGAGGTTTCAACCACCCGCTCTTGCCGTCATTTACTCCAGGCGAGAAACAGTATGGAGATCGGACCCGATGGCGCCTGGAGGTCGCGACGATCCCCTCTGTAACTAAACTCAGTGCCTTGGCCTTTTTTGCACAGCCCCTTTCTTCCTCCAAGTGACCACGAACTATGACCACGTGCCTATTCCCAAGGCGCTTTCGGTGTTCGCGAATGGGAAGGAGCTATACCTGCAATTTGAAATTGTGATGAGCGAAATGCCGAGACGGCTCAATCTGGTGCCACACGTCCTTCTGAGATATAATGGTATTGAACTCACCCGATTCCGTTGTGGGCCCGGGTCCGGGACTCTCCCGACATCTCGTGCATCGGAACATAACGAAGTTGCTTTTTGCACCTTGGAGTCACGATGGGCGAAACGTCGAGATGGCTCAATTTGCTGCCAGGTGTTCCCTTTAGATGGACGGCTGAAAATGCTTCATGATGTTGCGGGCTCCAGTTTTGGCACTTTCGACGTTGTCCGGGTTTGGGGTTTCGCGATACAAAGTGATACGAAACTTTTACCCTTCGAACTTGCGATTACCGAAAACCGACGAGGCTAGATCTTGCGCCACGCGTCCTTAGGATGAATGGATGAGGGGCATTCGATATTTGAAAGGGAGTCACCCTCGTTTACAAGCTCACTTGAAGTGACTTGGTGCTAGGACCGTGGGCTCGGCTCCACAGGCACTTTCGGCATTTCATCGATCGGCGATTTCAACTGCAACGAATGGGAGGCTCCTTGTTTCTCGAAGGTCCGATCCCCGATACGCCGACTGGAAGCCACCTTTCCCAATTGGATCGGATGACCCAGATTTGTCTTGAATTAGAGCTATCTCTTGTATTAACCCCGGGACAACTTGGAAGCCTCGAAATCTCGATGACCGTTGATCAGTTTGATAGGTGGATATCAGTGACTGTCAAAAAAACTTCGCCCATTCGCTCAAATCGTAACTGAAAAGGGGTTCCTCCATGATGCGCTTGGGCGCTTCCCCGACAATCCTACAGATCTGCATACCTTTGTGCCTCGATACCAAAATTGTTTCTAACATCAGGCTCCATGGGGGATAGAGTCATCCCTGCAATTCTCTAAGGACTCATTTTGCAGTTCCAGTGCCTTGCTGTTGGGCTATGGAGTCATTATTAGGCCGAAAAATAAAAATGAAAACGAACAAAGAAACAAAAGGATAATATTTACAAACAAAGGAGCCATCTGAGACTCAAACAAAACATTTCTTCAGAAAATGCCCATTCACTGGGCTGCTGAAAACTTCTTCACCTTCCAAACCTCTCAACCTATATATGTTATTTGAGAAAATCTCAGAGATTTTGAAAGGCCCTAACCATAGGGATTCAAATTTGTTGTGTTTGCCCTTATCTTGCTTAGGAGCATCCCATTTCAGCACCAGGTCTCCTATCTAGAACCGCTCCTTCTTGGCCTTCTTATCGAAAACCTGCTTGATCTTTTGCTGATGGTCCTAAATTATGTCCACTGTCTGCTCCCTAGCCTGCTGGACCTCCACTAGCTGATGAATCCTTCTGATCATGTCATCGGGCTCCTCCTGATGGTCCTGGAGGAATTTTTCTACAGGAATGGCTAAATGAGAAGGGAAAATAGCCTCCGCCCCATAGACTAATTGGAAGGGAGAGACGCCAATAGATCTCTTTGTGGTCACTCGGTCGGCCCATAGAGCAAACTTTAATCTGGAATGCCAGGCCTTCTTGTTGTCTTCCAACAACCTTTTGATGATTCTTATCAGGCTTTTGTTGGAGGATTCTGCTAAACCGTTGCCCTATGGATAATAAGGGGTGGAGTGAATCATCTTGATTCTAAACTACTCACAGAACTTGGCCAATGGCTCGGACCCGAAAGCGGCTGCATTGTCAGTGACAATTTTACTCGGACAACCGAATCTCGTGATGAGGTCCTCCAGGAATCCAATGATTACCTTGTGGGAAGCACTCTTGGTAGGGATAGCTTCAATCCACTTGGTAAAGAAATCTGTAGCAGTCAAGATCCACCTGTGCTATCCACTGGAAGCAGGGTGAATTTCTCCAATGAAATCTAGGCCCCACTGCTGGAAAGGTCCTGAAACCACCACCGGATTTAATGACAGAGACTTGATTTGTTGCTTTCCTGCAAATTTTTGACATTTGATGTAGGCTCTGGCTTTTTTGCAGACGTCAGTGAACACGGTAGCCAGCCCTGAGAATTTTGTGGGCCGTGGCTTTCCAGAAATGGTGCCCTCCGCACAGGCCGCTATGAAATTCAACCATGATAATTTCGGCCTCTTGGGGACTCATGCATTTTAAAAGCACCCCAAGGGGGGTCTTTTCAATATAACATTTGATCGATCAGGTAGTATCTGATTGCCTTGAGCTTTAGAGCTCTTGATTTGTTCCTTTGCAGGCCGTCTGGGGGCCGCAACTCTTGCAGAAAGTATATGACATCCTTATACCAAGGACACCGAGCTAATGGGAGATCTCTTCGAGGGTCCATTTTAGACAACCGACTTTGTGGAATTCCTGAGCATTCGTTTATGAAACTCATCCCCAGATCTTGGAAGTTGGCTTTAGCCAACAGATTGGCTAAACCTTGACCTTTGATCAATTTGGTGGGCCTTATTTCCAGGTCAAATTCCAGAATTTTGACTATCCATTTACTCCTTCTCCCGTCTATGTCAGGTTGAATAAGAATGTCTTTAACAACAGCAGAGGGGACATAGGCGATGATTTTTGACTGCAGGACGTAGGTTCTAAAGGCTTTGAGAGCTTTTACTAGAGCATAGGCCTGCTTCTCCATAGTGTCATACCTGATTTTGACATCCCTCAATGCTCGGATGAAATAAGAAATAGGCTACTCTAGCCCAATGTCGTTTGTCTATAATAGAACAACATCCACCGTGTCGAGTGAGGCAAAGGAGAAAATAAGGAAATCCTTTGAGTAGTTGGGACTGATAAGCACAGGAGCTTCAGTCAGGGCCTTCTTGATTTACTCAAAGGAATGTCGTGATTGAGGGTTCCATCTTACTTCATTTCCTTTCTTCAACATGGCTGTTATAAGCTTTACTCCTCAGCAAAGTTAGGCACAAACCTCCTCAGAAAATTAATTTTACCGAGGAAAGATTGGACCTCCTTCTTGGACCTCGGGATAGATAAGGCTTGTATTGCCTCAATTCTGCTGGGTTCAATTCTAATTCCTTTCGCTGATACTATGTGGCCTAGTAACTTTCCCTCCTGCATGGAGAATAGAGATTTCTTAGGGTTTAATGAAATGCCAAAATTTCTGCATTTCAAGAAAACCTTCCTGAGATGGCGACAATGTTCTTTATCAGATTTTGAAAACACTGTGATGTCATCCAGATAAACGACCACAAATTTATTCTTTTCCCCAATGAAAGCTATGTCCATGGCACACTGAAACGTTGTCCCTGCATTCATTAATCCAAACAACATCTTAGCATACATGAATGTGCCCCATGGAGTGGTGAATGTTGTTTTTCCCCTGTCTTCAGGTAGAACATAGACTTGATTGTAGCCAGAGAAACCATCAATCATGGACATCCTGGAAGCTCCTGTTAACCTCTGCAGTATATGTTCCATCTTTGACAGGGGGTAGTTATCCTTTCGTGAGCTCCTGTTCAGGTTTCTGAAATCTAGACAGAGTCGAATCTCTCCATTCTTTTTCCTTACTGGCACCAAGTTGGCCACCCACTCTGAATATCTCAGTGGTACAATGATCTGAGCTTGAAGCAGCTTCTTCACTTCCCTCTCCATGATAGGCAACAACATAGGATTGATCTGCCTCATCTTCTGCCTAAATGTCTTTGCCTCCTCTTTCAATGTGATTTTATGCTCGATGACAGAGGTGTCATAGGTTTTGAGGTCTTCATAGGTCCAGGCGAAAACATCAGCAAATTCCCTCAAAATTCCAATGTATTCAGACCTCTGCTCCTTTGTCAGATTCCTTGACAATCTGACGAACTTGGGCTCACTCTCAGTCCCAATGTTGCACTGAATAGTACTAGTGTCATCCTTCGAGGTCTCTCCCTTTAATGACACATCGTTTCTATCAAAAACCCTCTCCAAAGGAACTAGTCCCCTTGGAATATGATTGCTGGGCAGCTGCACAATGTTACGCTCTGCAATCTTATTCAGAAAATTACCCCCATCAAGCTTTTCTTCAGAGACAGAGTCTCGGTCAATATGCATCTCTGAAAATTCTTCGACAGTCTCCAAGAATTTTTTAATCTCGAGATCATCCTCAAAAACCTTCCAATGTTTGACGTTGTCAGGTATAGAGGGCCTGTATTTCACTTCCACATCATATCTAAATTTAGGAAGCAAGGGTACTTTGAAATTACTTGCTAATGTAGCCAAGGAATCTGCCATCGTGTTCTCCTCTCTTGGGATGAAATAGATGTTAAATGCTGAGAAGAAACTGTCAACTAGGTCCCATACCTCATTTATGTAACTCCTGAGTTGAGGATGCTTAGCCTGATAGGCGCTTCTGATCTGTTGGACCACCAACTCTGCATATCCAAACACTGCTACCTCCTGAATTCCCATTTCCCTTGCGGCTCTTAACCCCAGGACAAGAGCTTCATACTCTGCCACATTATTAGTAGCTTCAAATTTTAATTTGTATGACAGAGATATGGTTTCCTAAGCAGGTGACACAAAAACCACCCCATCTCCAGCGCCTTCCCTGGAAGAGGCTCCATCAAAGAACATTTTCCAGACGGGGGTGATGGAGGGAGGAAATTTATGGGAAATGGTGGGTTGCTTCCTAAGTTTAAGAGGAGGTTCAGGAGCATGGGTGAGTTGAAGCACACTGGAACCTAAAGCAGTATTTAAGGCGAAAATGGGATGGTTGGTAGGGTTGGCCTCATCACTGATTATATAGGCTAATTGGGCTTCCCTGTATAGTCTTCTATGCTCTCCTCCAAACACCGAGATAGTAGCGTATGTGAGGTCCATCTGCAAGGTTCCCCCTAGTCTTTTTATCCAAGATATTGATAACAACATACCGAACTTGGGGGGGGACATCGGCCACCAAAATATCCATGACCACACTTTTCATGGGCAGCTGAAACAAGGTCACGACCAAATATTTGATAACCCCTAGACACTGGATTTTTCTGGAGTCAAAGGAATAGAGATCATGATAGGCTCGGGTGAATTCTAGCCCTAACTCTTCCATGACATTTTTGGGCATGAGGTTGTGAGAAGCCCCCGAATCCATCAAGCAATTGTGCAGTACCTTGTCATGTATGTTCAAGGAAGTGTAGAAGGGAGGGGATGAGTCATTCCTATCTTCTACCATAGGACCTAGAATAACTGCAGGCTTTTCATCTTGTAAATTGATGGAGTCTGTGGGAAGGAATGAGATCTCAGACTGTAAAATCTCAGAGAAGCATTTCTTGAACCCTTCATGTTTAATCAATTCTGTCAGGGGCACAGGGATTCTGATTTTTTGAATTTCATGCTCGAAATTAAAAGAAAATGAGAGCTTTTGGATTTCTCTTATTTTTGGAACATGACTCTGGATAATGGGAGAGAGGGGTTGGGTCTTCTTACCTCTGTGATTATCTTCTGCTTCATTAGCAGGCTTCTCTGTTCTAGTGAGTTGCTCAGGGGCATCAGGTGCTACTGCCTTCTTCTGGGACCTCGGGTCATACCTGCATTGGCGGCTACTAGTCTTGTTTTCCTTGCTCAGCTCATTTAGCTGACTGTCCATGAGAGACTCCTCATATGTTGATTGAGTGAGATGAGGAAAAGGAGGAGTGTCCTCGAAGCAATGAATTTCAGGATCCAGCTCATCTGTTTCCCCTTCTTCCCCCTTGGCCACAAAATTGTTTTGGAAAGGGGCCTAAATCTTCTGGTCTTCTCTGTCTCTTCCCCTCTCCCTTTGCACGGTCGTGGAAACAATATTGTTGGGTCTTCTAAAACCTACTCCCTTTTCGGAGTTTTGGGGGCCTTTGTATGCTTGCCTCCCTTCCACCCTCATTCTCTCCATCTCTGCAGACAGAGACTTCACCATCCTGGTCAATTCATCCACTTGAGGGTGGGGCACCGGTGGGTTAGAAGTCGAGGCTTCCGACCTTCCCTTTCTCCTGTCTGCATCGACCTTGTTTCTCAGTCTTTCAGCTGCTAATACATTAGATTCCACTTCTATGGACGCATCTTGCATTTGAGCCAAGGAGGTGGCTCTTCTTTCTCTCAATAACAGACAGAAATCGAGGCCGAATGCACTAGCATAAGAAATTTTGGTCGAGGCTTCTGAAGGCTTTATTTCGGCAGGGATTTTATTATACATCTTATTGAATCTTTTGGAGAAGTTAGAGATAGAATCTCCATCTATCTTCTTCAAAGACCCAAACTCTGTCATGTAATACATGAAATCCTTCCTATCTCCCCACTGCCTCAGGAAAGCACTATCTAGAGCTTCAATCCCAGCAATAGATCCTGGAGCCAATCCTCTAAACCACTTCCTCACCTCGCCATCGAGGCTCTGGACGAAGAATCTCATCCAAACATCTTCATTTTCAGTGTTGAGGTTGTCTGCGTAACTGTAGAAAGAAACCAGGTGCTCTTCCGCAGTTACGTCCCCTTCCCCGGTGAATTTAGGCATGTATTTCAAGTAATATCCAGCAGGAAGAGGATTCATAAGATGGGGTAGAACTAAGGGATCATATCTGGCAACGAATATGGTGTCCATTCTATTCAGAGGGGGATTAGCACCAGCCATAGGAATATTAGGTGGAGGAGAACTGGGAGGAGAAGGAGTTCGCGAGGGGGCTACCGGGAATGAGTCTCGGAGTGGAGTGGGAAACGAGAGAGGATTTAAGGAGAAAGCTAACGAGCTCAAGTCAGTAGGTGTTTTTCTTTGTGCAGGAGTGGTAAAGATAGGAGTGGGGAAATCTTATGTGGTCCCGAGTTTACGCCAAGGTACAGTTTCAGAGGAGAGGGGAGTGACAAGGACTTGTCCCTTCGGTCCCAGACCAGGAGAGGAAAACTCAACAGGAACACTCCCAAAATTTAGGAAACAAGAAACTTCAGAAACAGGTCTGTCAAGAAACTGAGGAGGAGAAAAAGGAGTTCCCATAGAAGGATATGGTGGATTACCTGGTTCGGTGGTGGACGCTTCTTCTTCAGAGGCCTTTCCCTTTCTGAGCACCGCTTCTGGATCTGTTCCAGGCGTAGCTAGAGGCAACTGTGGATGAGATCGCATATGCCTACCTCTGAAAGCCACAATTAATACGAAGGATTCACCCCAGTGGGGTCGTCACAATGGAGTCGCCAGGTGCACAACAAAAATCTTGATAATTCTGATATCTGATGCACCTTCAAAATCAGTTAATCGTTGTCGTTCAATCCCGGGGAAAATATTCAACTTCGTCCCTGACAACGGCGACAAAAATGTTAGCATCAGAAGTCACTCCTGGATTGCTTGCAGGAGTAAAGCCTGACGCCTATCAGTTTTTATGTCACGGTTTAATAAATGGGGTGATCAAATGGGTAAAGACTCAAGAAGATAAAACTTTGACTTAGGAGACCGGGCCTGGTATGTATGCAGCAAGGGAGGTCTTGATCCAACTTCTGTCAGTAATTTTATTAAAGGGTGGTAGATGGAAGACTTGTAAGGAGGGTGAGCAAGACTTCCTCGGGAAATAGGCCTTCGGAAGCTTGAAGAAGAAAAAATCAGAAGCCAAGATCTTCTTGGTCTAGAGTTTCAAAGAGCTAAGGGGTGACTCAACTGAATCCTTCAATTCCAAGTTGTTTCAGCGCTGAGAACATCACAAGAACCGATTAGAAACAATGTGACTATTACAGTGATCCAACCTACATCATCCTATAACAGCCACGACTCGACTGGATCCTCCAATTCTGAGTTGTTCTAACACAGTAAACAAAGAAATGAAAGGGAAGTTGACATCCATAAAGTAAGAAATCTCAAATGCCTTATACATTAACCAGAGCGACCAGCGCTTCATCAAAACCTTACAATCGGGAGCTTTGCTCAACCATCGATGCCTACAAAATACAAATACTGAGTCTATATACTCAGGAAAATTCACCTCACAGAGGCATGTCCAGTCACCCAAAGCTTGGTGTCCCTTCAGTCAAACTCATACCAATATCTTTCTTTAAGTGCCCCCTGAACTACGCATGGATCCTGTAAGGAGGGTAGCTGAGCCATTAAGTGCCCGGCTAGCGTGTGCAGACTTTTATGTCGAGTTGAGGACTTTGGCATGGCTTCTTTGAGGAAATTGATGCACAGGACCTCTGGGAGCAGGAGGCTCGCCAAACTCTCCGTCCCCTCACTTAATGAATGAAAGGAGGTTTCAACCACCCGCTCTTGTCGTCATTTACTCCAGGCGAGAAATAGTATGGGGATCGGACTCGATGGCGCCTGGAGGTCACGACGATCCCCTCTATAACTGAACTCAGTGCCTTGGCCTTTTTTGCACAGCCCCTTTCTTCCTCCAAGTGACCACAGACTGTGACCACGTGCCTATTCCCAAGGTTCTTTCGGCGTTCACGAATGGGAAGGAGATATACCTGCAATTTGAAATTGCGATGAACAAAACGTCGAGATGGATCAATCTGGTGCCATGCGTCCTTCTGAGATCTGACGGTATTGAACTCACCCAATGCCGCTGTGGGCCCGGGTCTAGGACTCTCCCGGCATCTCGTGCATCGAAACATAACGGAGTTACTTTTTGCGCCTTGGAGTCGCGATGGGCGAAACGCTGAGATGGCTCAATTTGCTGCCAGGTGTTCCCTTTAGATGGATGGATGAAAATGCTTCATGATGTTGCAGGCCCTAGTTTCGGCAATTTCGGCGCTGTCGGGGTTCGAGGTTTCGCGATACAAAGTGATACGAAACTTTTACCCTTCGAACTTGCGATTGCCGAAAACCGACGTGGCCAGATCTTGCGCCACGTGTCCTTAGGATGAATGGATGAGGGGCATTCGATATTTGAAAGGGAGTCACCCTCATTTATAGGCTCGCTTGAAGTGACTTGGTGCTAGGACCTCCGGCTCGACTCCAAAGGCGCTTTCAACATTTCACCGATCGACGATTTCAACTACAACAGGTGGGAGGCTCCTTGTTTCCCGAAACTCCGATCCCCGATACGCTGACTGGAAGCCACCTGTCCCAATTGGATCGGACGACCCAGATTTGTCTTGAATTAGATCTATCTCTTGTATTAACCCTGGGACAACTTGGCAGCCCTGAAATCCCGACGACCGTTGATCAGTTTTATAGGTGGATATCAGTGACTGTCAGCAAAACTTCGTCCATTTGCTCGAATCGTAACCGAAAAGGGGTTCCTCCATGCTGCGCTTGGGTGCTTCCCGGGCAATCCTGCAGACCTGCGTACCTTTGTGCCCTGATACCAAAATTGTTGCTAACAGGGAACACGAGGACCTCTTGCATGCAGCCCAAGGCATCACCAAATGTATAATATAATATATTCTCTTATTAGTCCCTGTCAAAGCAGACTATAGCAATGAGTTTGCTATTAATTTGACATTAATTTTTCTTTTATTTTAAATTTGTATATGAAATGTAATGTTTAACTTAACAAAACAAATATATATTTTTTGATATAGTAAAAATATTTATTTTTCTCATCTTCCATTGGTTAATATATTTCAAGTCTTATTGAAGCGTTCAAGTATTTCAATGTTTTAAATTAATCACATAATTAATGTACTGGTTATATATGCTCAATATTAAATAATTAATATAAAGAATGAGGCCATGCTTGAAAGAGATTTGGTAGCAGCATATTAATGGCAGGGAGGGAAGGTCGAGGAAGGACACACAAAGCAACGTTGTGTGAATTAATTGGTATTCAATGCATTTTAAGACAACGGTTTAAAAATATGTTGTTCCAAAGAACTCCATAGCCAAACCTGCCATAAGAAATCAAAGTTTATAGCTAATCAAAATTTAAATAAATAAAATTATTTATATTTTAAAATTAAAAAAATACAAATTATACATTATACTTTACCTCACATCAAAATATAAATACTTATTTCAATCTCATTCTTCATTAATACTTATTACTCTTATTTAATACTTATTACGCTAAATCTAAAGGAAGAGTAAAGTCAATTTGGTCAGAAAGAAAAGTCAAGATAATGACAACAGAAATTAAAAGCTAGGAGACTTCACAGACAGACATGGAAGGAAGCATTATGTAGTTTTTCAAATGGGATTAATGGTTAAGAACATGTGTTTCCTCTTAAGAGGTCACAAGTTCAAATCCAGAGGGGGTAGGGTATGTATACCTCCATAGACTTTACCAATCAAATCGCTGAGCGGAAAGAGGTCCCTTGTCCCACAAACAAGACATAAAATATAGTAAATACTTTACAACCCCAAAGTTGACATGAGGTTTAAAGAATTAAGGTAAATAAAGGCTCCTCCTAGATTTGGAGTAATATAAAGTTGGGTGCTTAAGTTATGAAGAGGGTTATATGCTCTAATAATAACCCTAGTTCATAAAACCTTTCAAGGGTTTCCATGAGTGACGATTTTGTATGACTTCCTCTTTACAGTGTATGAATTTTTCTTAAGCTCATTGTCATGGTTTGTAACATATGCAAGTAGTTGTCTTCAATAAAACAAAAACAAAAAAAAATGTTTTTTTTTAAGGTTTTTCCATGTTGTTATTAGTGGTATGTACTTTCTATATTGAATTTTAAGATTTAGGGTTGTTATATTAATATATTTATTAAAGATTTAATATGTCAATTGTAAAAATTGAATTTGGATTAAAAAAAAAAAAAGTTTTCTTACAACTATTCAAACTAAATCTATTTAAATACTTAGTATTAGATTTATACAACATATATTCAAGATTAATATACATATAATTTTCAAAGTTGTAAATCTTACATTATCATCATTTGCATTTTCAATTTTCAAACTTTTTTTCTTCCTTATATATCTAATGGTGTTCATAATGGAAATAGTCATTTTAGGGATGATCATGTTTATCCATGTGCCATTTTATTCCTTGTGCTTATTCTATCTTAACCCTTAATACTAATATTCTATTCAACAAAGCAAACCAACCTTATAATTAATGTAGCAAAACTTTCTTAGAAAAACAAAAATCAAAATACAAGGAAAAGAGAGATAATGGTTCCTTGAGAATTATAAATATAATTTGATCTAACCCATCCAAAGGTGTACTACAAGTGTAATCTCAAAATAATTGGAAAGTATAATGTCAAGCTCCAAAATATTATAGCTAAAAAGAGTTTCAACCTTGAAATAATTTGAAAATATAATTTCAAGATAAAAAATATAATAAAAAAAATTCATCTTCAAAAAAAATTCAAGATAAAAAATATAATAAAAAAAATTCATCTTCAAAAAAAATTATAGGCATATTTTTAAACCTCAAAAAAATGTGAAATAATTTCAAGCTCCAAAAAAATGTGAAATAATATCAAAATGTAAAATAAAACAGAGGTAGACGTTTTTATTGGATATTTAAATTTTTGATGGAATACATACACAAACACAAAGTATTCATTAAATATGAACAAACCAACATCTATTAATTCACTACTATTTTTGTTATTTAATAAATTACATAAACAAACCAACATTTATTAACTACCAAAAGTAGTAGTGCAGTGGCATATTTCATATAGATTGTCATAGCTTATTTTTTTCTTAAAAAAAAAATTAATATGGAAAATCAACATCTACTAACATGACTCATTATCGATTCTTATTATGTTTAAGAGCATAATGTCAATTCACTACTAAATTGATTTATTAAATATCCTTACAAAATTCACAAAGATAATGGATACAAATCTATCAAAATTCTGTACAAATTATCTTTCCAATGTAATATAAAATTCCAAACATAAATATAAGTTTTGAATGTTGAAAATATATATATATATATATATATATATATATATATATATATATAATGCTCCTTCGTTATACATCATGTTCCTTAGTAAACTTCAACTGTTATTACCTATATATATATATATATATATATATCATGCTCCTTCGTGAACTTCTCTTACCTCGAAGGAGCATATTATATATAATCCATCTGGGTGAGAACATAACTCATTTCGTGGTCTTCTTTGTTTAAATTCCAATACATATGTACAAATTTTTTCTCACTACCCTACTTATTTTTCTCTTTTACATGATGGTTTTCAATAGGTGGTATGAGAAAACTATAGTTTATCCTTCGGAATGTTTGCAACTAATCCAAATTTTATTGAATACATGTTTTCCTCACTAATCCTAGTTATTTTTCTCTTCTACATGATGGTTTTCAATAGAGCACCATGCCGGTCACCCTGCGAGAACACAACAGGTGAAAGGCAAATAAAGACAGCCTTACCCAAATTGCAATGCTTCCCATTGACTCCAAGCAAGGGTTGCAGATTGAGCCGAAGAAGCCGTTTCAGCAGCACTAACCAATTCAGTAGTAGCATTGTTTATTTATTTATTTACTGATTTATTGATTTCTTTATTTCGTCTAACAATGATAAATTCATTGTTGAGGATGCAGTTGTTCGTTTTCAATAGGTGATGTGAGAAAACTATAGTTTATCCTTGAGAATGTTTGCAACTTATCCAAACTTTATTGGATAAATGTTCTCAAGATTTAGAATAGGATCATTAAGACGTTACATGTTTTGATTATAGTTCATGGTATAAATGTTGGAGATCAAGAGATGTGTGCAAAGTGAAGGGTTTATAACTTATGCACCTTGGTGAGTGTAAGGATTATTTCATAATTATGTTGTATAAGTATTCACAGACTCGGAAATGGGATCCTTTCAGTACAAGTAAGGTGTTACAAGTTTGGATTATAGATTATGGTATAAATGTTGAATGTATGGATTATCCAAATTTATTGTTTATAGTGTCTTATTTGATTTTAAGGATTAAGTTTTGTTGTAGTCAATAAGTCATAGAGATATCCATGTGAATGAAACTTAAACTAATAATCATCTTTAAATTTAAAAAAATAAATAAAGATCATACTTCATTTTATTAAAAAATAAAAATAAAAAATAAATTTTTTTTTAGTCATATATATATATATATATATATATATATATATATATATAATAATAATAATAAATTTAAGGTCATGATCAAGTGAGACACTGACATATTATTTGTTCATAGTATACATCTAGTTAAAATTCACTATATTACTTTATGGAATGTTAAATTTAAAGTTGATCTATTTTACTAAATTTGTTTTGGACTTTATATAAAAATGTCTAGTCTGAAATGTTATTGGATTGGAGGTAGAGATACTTTGGTATCTTTGTTAAAAAAATTGTTTTGGTTAGGCTTTGGAAAGCGGTGCCCAAATTTGTTTGTTGGGAAATGTGGCTAGTAAGGAACAAAACAAATTTTCAGGATAAAAGGTTCCATTTACTCACGTCTACTCTTTATCTTTCAGTCTTCTATCTAAATTCATCTACTAAAAATGTATCAATCTAGCCTCACTTATAGGCTTAGATCGGGAAGAAAAAGATTAGGTCAATAGCATCCTCAATCCAAGGAAACTCTTTCACCCAATTTTCCCAAATGCAATGACAGTGATTAGTTGGATATAATGATAGGTTGACAAGTTACAGGTTGATGTGACCATGACAGTGGCAGTGGCAGTGATTGTGGTAGTGACAATTTGGTCTACACTTATATTTCAGGGAAGTAGGACAGGGCAAGGAAAGGGGGTCGTAGCCTCCTTCCGGTTGGTGTTGGAGAACTCATAGAGTGGGAGCTTCCTTCAGGTTGGAGCCTGAGAATGAGGGGGTTGTAGCCTCCTTCCGGTTGGAGCCAAAGAATGAGGGAGTTGGAGCTTCCTCCAGGTTGGAGCATGAGAATCAAGGGGTTGTATCCTCCTTCTGGTTGGAGCCAAAGAATTCAGGGAGTTGTATCTTCCTTCAGGTTGGAGCCTGTAAATAGGGGACCGTATCCTGCTTCCAGTTGTAGTTGGATAATTGGGAAGTTGGTGGTTCCAATAAATGTATTCTTTGATATATAAGAAAGCACTCTGTGGTTTTCTCCCGTTTGGGTTTCCACGTAAATTATGGTGTATTGTGTACTTTATGTGATGTTGTTTATGTTTATATTCTCATGATAGACTGATGATATATTTATTATATACTGATGCTATCATGATATATTGTTGATTAAGTTGAAGTTTATATATTGCGGTTAAAAGTGGTAAAAGTGTTCATATCGATTCACATCCCCCCATGCCCCCCCTCAATATTCCAATAGGGATAAAAGCAATCCATCTAATTATAGGACCATTATGATTAGCCCCATTTTAGCAATCACTCTTTTATCTTGTATGGATGTGAAGTTTGGGGATGTAGTATCTCTCAGTATTCCAATAGGGATAAAAGTAATCCATCTAATTATAGGACCATTATGATTAGCCCCATTTTAGCAATCACTCTTTTATCTTGAATGGATGTGAAGTTTGGGGATGTAGTATCTCTTGAGAATCCTGGAGAAAGATAGAACACATCCAAAATAATTTTATAACTTATAATATTAAAATTATAGGAAATAGAACCTATACTATCCTCTTCATAGAAGTGATCATTTCTTCCATTGAGAGCACAACTATGATTAGGTACTTAATGTACAAGAACAAGATAAACAATAAGGATAATAAGACGATCCCAAAAATTTCTTCAGACTCTACCTAAATCACCAACAACTCAAGTAGGGATGGCATAATGATGTCAAGTCTTGGCTAAATCATTGGAGAATAAAAGAAGAAGTTATTCTGTAGAATACCACTGATATTAAAAATATTTTTCCAGCTAAATTTAAGGAGAATTTGTGGTGCAATAAAGAATTAGAGGATAAAAGAAAATTAAGATATTATAAGGAGGTGGTTAATCCTAATCTTGAAGATGAAAAATATCCGTGTGTCTTGACTAGCATTAAAAAGATAATCAATATTGCTAAAATTAGAAGTAATTATAATTATGATCTACATAATGAGACTGAGCATTGGACAATCCACAAAACACCATGGCATGAAAGAATATGTCACCTTTGTGACACCATGAAGTTTGAATATGAAAAGAACTTTCTCATGGAGTGCCCTACTTTTACCCAAATTAGATCCCAAATTCAAAATATATGTCATAATACAAACCTTCCTAACCTTCTAAGTCATCACACACACACACACAAAGTTGATATAAAAATATTTACTGAAGGTGGAAATTGAAATATTTTATTTATGTCTCACATTGAAATATTTTTTTAGATAAGGCTTGTTAACTCCATGTTGAGCACCAAAGAAATTACACATCTTCCTCATATTGGGCGTGGCACAATTAATGTTAATAATATGAAATTAGTTTTCAAGAAATTCAATTTAAGAGATTAATTTAATTGATTGTTGTTAATGTTGTTGAATATTTCCCTAATTTATATGTATAAATTTATTAACAATGTCATTTACAAAAAAAGGGTAATATCCATTTAGTTTCTCTAAAAAATTTCCTTTATAGACTAGGGATACCATCCACGAATATATCTTAGTATAATGTCAAATATTTAAATTAATTTATGATATAAATTTTATAATAAATGAGACAGGAAAGTTGGTAGGTGAGAGGAAAGTTAATTAAAGAGAGATCTAGTCAACTAGATATAACTTAAGAGGGTGAGAACTTGTAAATTTGAAAGTTAAAGCAAAGCCTTAAAGACGGTGCACTAACCAACTAAGTCAAAATCCCACTTTGTGACATATTTGTTGTCTTTGTAAATTAATTATTAAATATTAACCTAACTTTATCTTAAACTTATTATACCAAACATTTAAAATTAAAATAAATAAATAAATAAAACATTCAAATGAATTTTATCCCAATTTTTTGGTTTATAAATAGTTTTTTGCTATCACTAACAAATACATATCATCAATATTTATTGAAATAAAATTTGCACTTCTAAAAAAAATTAACCCAATTATCCTCAATATATTATTTAATATTTTTTTTAATAAATATATATTTATAATTACACATTGTAGACATTTATATTTTTATGTAAATAATAATAAGATCGTATTCTAAATTTATAGAGTATCCATTCGAAACGGTTAAGAAAATCCTGAAACAACTCATACAAAACCGTCGAATTAATCAAAACGATACCCAAAACCTTCCTTTCAACTTTCTTTCACATGGCCCACACGAGTTCTTCTCTACCCAGCCACGGCGGGCCCCATATTTGGAAACGTCGCTCTCGGTGGTGAGGGAATTCCCCCAAAATAGAGGGAATAATAAATGCAATCCGACGAAAGTTTCTGGTGACCCGTCTGACTTTCATGTCCGTTTCGTCTACGATGACGGCGTTACGATAACGCCATATGTGGCGGAACAAAACAGACAAATTTGTCAAGAAGAAAAGGCCAACAGGATAAATTATCTGTGCCGATTCTGTACAAAGTGACGTGGCATCTGGCATATCGTAGATACGGATATGTAAAATATTTGGAATCTTTTTTAATGAGTTGATACATATGACGTGTGCAGAAATCGGAGTTTGAATAAAATAAAGTTGGCGGGAGTCAGGTATGAAGAGCGGTGTGCTTTATGATACCCATAGAGGTAAAGGTTCGCAACATTTTTTTAAGTGGTTTGTTTAATATTTATGTTATTAATCATGGATGTTAAATAATAAAAAATAGTAATTTGGGTGAAAAAATTATTTAGTTAGATAACGTTTTTTTATTTAATGGTTAAAAACATGTGTTTCCTCTTAAGAGGTCACAAGTTCAAATCCAAAGGGGAGTAGAGTATCTATACCTTCATAGACTTTACCAGTCAAATCGTTGAGTGAAGGATTATTATTATAAATGTTTTATGAAATTATTCTTTTTTGATGATATATTTTTTGGAGACATTTGCTCATGTTTTATGAAATTATTCTTTTTTGATGATATATTTTTCGGAAACATTTACTCGAAATTCAATTAAAAATTGTTAAATCATTTAATAAAATAATTAGACAACTCCTTTTTTATTAATACAAATTGAAGATTTTAATTGAATATATTATTAATATAAATAAAATAAAATAACTTAATAATAATTAGATGTGAAATCAACATTCTTTTAGTTCTAGTTTATATGGATATTTTTTTTTTTTAAGTTTTGGTTTGAGGAAAAAAAATATCTTTAATTATGGAGATCGTTTTCAACACCATAGTATTTATATATATGTTTTATAATATTTTCTTTAAGTTAAATTTACAATTTGGTCATCAAGACGAAGCATAATTAAACAAAATTTTAGGTACCTAAAACTAAATCTTAGAGTGATATGTATCCTTGGTTCTATCTTCAAAATTAATTTGCAACAACATTTAATTTAATCAAGATGCAACGAAGTCCATTGGAGCTAATAATGGAGCATCAATCATAAGTGAGATTATATAACGTTAATTTATTCTAGCACTGTCATCACACACCAAATGAACGTGACTAATTCCACACTTCTTCATCATTGGTTCATCATCTTATTTTTTTTTCTTACTTCATCATCTTACTTCTTATACATAATCTTTTCTTTTAGTGTATTTTATTTTATTTTAGTTAACTTTTACATTATGAGTTTTTATTATAGTGAAAAGAAGTTGGTTTATTAAGTTAATCTTGCATAGAATTGGAGATGGCAGATACACACATAAAAATACATAGAAAATAATATTTTGTATTACATTATTACACTGAGATACCTCACATTTAAATAAGTGTTGTCAAATCCAACTTATTCTAATCAATCTCAAACTAATCTCAAAATTTAGTATACAACATTAATGTAAGTATTATTTCTAATAGTCTTAATCTATTTTCCGAAAAATAATTTTTTTATTAAACTTCTTTTTGTCCAAAACCTTGAAATAAAAATTGGTGATTAGTTTGATAGCATGTATATTACTAAATTCTTGTTAATTGGGTTTAGATTGGATGGTTGTGAGGAATGTTGTTATCCTCCCCACTTGGGTTCAATTCCCATAAATGACATGTTAATCTCATAATAAGTATGTTGTAATGGCTTCTAGCCTGAAGGGCTCTGCGGCTAGGGTTTGTTAGCCGCAGCCCAGCCACTTCAGGGAGAAGCAACGAAGAACATTTGGAAGGCGGGCTCGACGACTATGGTTACGTTCGCTGCAGCTTAGCCACACCAAGGAGAAGCAATGACGAGATGGGCGAGAGGGTCTCTACGACGGGCGTGAGCAAGGGGGGCACAATCGACAGAGGGAGTGAGCTTCTACAAGGGCGTGGAACGCAGCAAGGCGGTCGACGGCCCTGGTGGGATCAATGGCTCAGATATGAGCTTCATCAGAGCGAGCGGGGCAACATCTGTTGGTCACCCCGGAGGGCTCTACGTAAAATCCTCGACGGTGCTTCTGCTATCTTTCGTGCAAACTTTTCTGCTGTATTGCATTCATTCGTTGTGATCCTCTCTCCTTGGAAAGAAGAGGTTTAGGCCAGAGCTTTGAGGTCCTCATTGGGGGCGTGCAATGTTTTTGGAAAACACTTTGAGGTCCTTTGAGGGCAAGCAACTTCTGAGTTTTTTTTCAAATCTCTTTTTGCAACCTGCGTGCTGGTTTTCATCTCTGTCGATTTTTTAGTTCTGTTGGGTCAGTAGTAGAATATGTTTTTAGAATATAATCTATATAGTAGAATATGTTTTTAGAATATAATCTATAGAGTAAATCTGCGTTGAGCAAAATTTATATACTTTTTCAAGAGAACAGATTATATTTTAATATAATAATAA
>JZKD02S1853122.1:51550-64516 GCA_000966675.3 Picea glauca
TAGGTGCTCCAAGGGTGCCACTCACCTCAATGTTCCCTCGTGCGACGTGCTCTTCAGGATGCACTACGTGCTCCAAGGGTGCCACTCGCCTCTTTCCATTTTTCTTGCACGACGTGCCCTCTTGGATGCACCATGTGCTCCAAGGGTGCCACTCGCCTCTTGACTGACTTGGTAGACATAAAAAACCCTTGGTGTCAATACTCCGCCAGGTGAACTTGTGGGAGACTAAGGGCCTCCAAGGAATAAGGCCCCTGCCTTATTGCGCACCCCTTAGAATCATAGTGAGTGAGTGTCACAGTCTGCCCTCACGACATCGTGAGTCCTCTAGAACTAGGTAAACGTTAACCTATAGTTTGAGCCATGACGGGAGTGCTAGTAGGTTGTGGCAGGGTTGTTGTCCACACCTCTCCCTCAACATCTCTGATAGTCGTGCGTGACCCCTCTAATCCACATGTGAGTCTGGTCAACAAGTTATTGTCAGCCCGCATCATCAACGAATCATGTCAGAAACATATCCATAATCATATCATCTAATGAGATGCACTAATATCACAATAAAACAATCAAACCCCAATGGTACACTCCCCGACTCGATCCGGAGTCCAAGGGGTTCCATCGATGCCTATGCATCCTCGAGGTCCAAAATCCTGCACACTCAGTAAAACCGAGTCAATAGCACCTGTCTATGTAAATGCAGTAAAAACACATGTCACTAACCCATAACACCTCATAATCAAAATCAATGTTTTAATAGCATAAAATATGGATCACTTGCGAGCAAGTGTCCTCAAAGAATAAGTTCCCTCAGTGTGCAATAGTGGGATGTTACATACACCCCCTCTTGGTCTAAACTTTGTCCCAAAGTTTCACAGTATAAATGTTGAAATAAAGTGTATCATAGTATTATAAGCCTATCTATCAAACAAAAATAGAAACTACTGGCGCATATCATATGCATCCTCCCAGGTCACCGAGTGCATGCTATAGCTGTCCCACTTGACCTTGACCTTCTCTACCATTCAACGCCATAGATTTTGAATGCGGTGATCCAGGATGTAGATCAGCTCAGCCGTGAGCACCCCCTCGTCTGATACCTGCAAGGAAATCATGCCAATAACATGTGTAGGATCACTAATATAATGTCTCAAAATAGATATGTGAAAAACATCGTGCATACGCCTCTAAGAATCAGGCAAAGCAAGTCGATAGGCCACGGGCCCCTTTCTCTCCAAAATCTCGAAGGGTCCCATGAACCTAGGAGAGAGTTTATCTCCTTTTCCAAACTTGATCGAACTCTTATGCGGTCTAACCCACAAGAAAACTCGATAGCCAACCTCGTAACTACGGTCGACATGGTGCACATCGGTATAACTCTTATGTTGACCTTGCACTTATTTAATCCTTTGTCTTATTTTTTTCATTTTCTATTCCATTTCTTGTATCGCATCTGGTCCCACCAAGACCCTATCCTCAAGCCGATCCCAACTCAAGGACATCTGACATGGTCGCCCGTAAAGAAACTTGAAAGGCGTCATCTTAATCATGCCTTGGTAACTGTTGTTATAAGGGAATTCCACCAGTGGTAATAATTCTTCCCAACGCTTTTGTTGGTCCATCATGTACATGCGCAACATGTCCTTCAAGGTCTGGTTCATTCGTTCGGTCTACCCGTCAGTCTCCGGGTGGTACGCAGTACTAAAGTTAAGTTGGGTTCTCAGGGCCTCTTGGAAACTCGTCCAAAATCATCTAGTAAACACTAATCCTCGATTGGATATAATCTTCTTAGGCATGCCATGCAGCCTCACAATCTCACTGATGAAAACTCTAGCTATGTCGAGTTCATGATACGTCGTACGCATGGGAATAAAGTGAGCACTATTTGTCAGAGTGTCTACTACTACGAAAACTGAGTCGTGTCTCCTTGCCGTCAATGGCAATCCAACAATAAAATTCATCGAAATAACCTCCCATTTCGATTCCGGAATAGCGTGTGGCTGTAGTAATCCTGTCGGATGTCTATGTTCAACCTTCACTTGCTGACATTCTAGACATCGGGCCACATAGTTGACTATATCTGCCTTCATTCCCTTCCATAAGAATAAGGGTTTAAGGTCTTCCCTCATCTTCATGACTCCCGGGTGAGCCATGTAAACTTCTCTATGAGCCTCGCTTAGGATCAACATCCTCAACTCATCGTTCGATGATACGTAAATCCAATTTTTAAACCTCAATAAACCATCGCTATCAAACGAAAATCCTTCAAATCTTGGTACCATCCTTGTGTTTTGTCCGATAAAACCCTCGACACATTTGTACCAATCATCATCACGCTGTAAAGTTAGAATATTTTCACGTAGATTTGTCTTAAGAGGAAGCATCGAAAAGATGCGTGGTCTCTGACTCAATGCATCTGCTTCTTGGTTCCCTGCTCCTTTTATGTAAGTAATCTCGAAGTCGTACTCGCTAAGAAATTATGACCAACGTCATTGTTGCGCATTCAAGTTGCTTTGCGTAAATATGTGTTGCAGTCCACAGTGGTCTGTTTTTAGTTCAAACTTTCATCCAATACGGTAGTGTCTCCAAACCTTCAAGGCATAAACTATGGCTAACAACTCCTAGTCATGCATCACGTAGTTCTCCTCATGCCTTTTAAGTTTCCTCGAGATGTAAGTGATCACTTGTCTGTCTTGCATCAAGACTCTGCCTAAGCCTTCCTTGGATGCATCAGTGCATACCAAGAAGTCCGTATCCATGTCAGGGACCTTTAGTATCGACGTTGTTTTTAATAGCTCCTTGAGCCTCCGAAAAGCTTCCACACATTTATCGGTCCAAACAAACTTCTTGTTTTTCTTCTGTAATTCCGTGATTGGATTTTCTATCTTAGAAAATACCTTGACAAATCGTCGATAGTATCCTGCTAGACCCATGAAGCTACATAATTATGTGATGTTCATTGGCATAGGCCATTCCACAATAGCATCGACCTTGGATGGATCCACGACGATACCTTCGCCAGAAATGACATGCCCTAAGTAGTGAATCTTCGATTGATAAAATGAGCATTTGGACAACTTCCCATACAATTTGTGCTCTCATAAACACTGTAGTACTAAGCGTAAGTGATCGTCATGCTCCTCTGTCATCCGAGAGTAAATCAAAATATCATCAATGAATACTTGGACGAACTTGTCCAAGTACTCGCGGAACACTCCGTTCATCAAACTCATAAATACCCCTGGGGCGTTTGTCAGTCCAAACGGTAAAACAATAAACTCGTAATGTCCCAACCTCGTCTTAAAGGTGGTCTTAGGGATTTCATCTTACTTAATCCATAACTAGTGGTATCCTGATCGCAAGTCGATCTTTGAGAACATCGTCGTGCCCTTCATTTGATCGAATAGATCATCAATACTCGGCAACAGATACTGATTCTTGATCGTTGCCTTGCTCAACTGACGGTAGTCATTGCAGAGCCTCCACGACCCATCCTTCTTTCATATGAAAATAACAGATGCGCCCCATGGTGACACACTTGGACGTATCAGTCCCAGGTCCAACAATTCTTTCAGTTGCATTCTCAACTCTTGTAACTCTGAGGTCGACATCCTATAAGGCATTCTAGCTATTGATTCAGTTCCCGGTTTTAGGTCTATAGTAAATTCCAATTCCCTCTCCGACGACATCCCAAGTAACTCCACTGGAAATACGTCCACAAACTCTCTCACCACCGAAAGGTGTTCTAGACCTTCCGCTACTCCCTTCTCGTTTAACGCAAGGATCGCATAAATCTTGCACCCCTTGCACATGCTCTTCCATAGCTGCAAGGAAGAGATGAACCTCAGGGAAACTCCCTAGTTCCATCCTACAATCACATGTCTCTATCCCTCATCATCGACCAAGATCAACCGTTTCGTCTTATAGTTGAGTATCACCTCATGCGATTCCAACCATTCCATACCAATCACGACATCATAAGATCCTAAGATTGTGATGTACAGGTTGCCTTGGTGACAAACTCTACCAAGTTAAGGGTACAACTCATAACCTTTCCTCCAACCTTCTATTTGGATCTTGAAGGCATCTCTATGAAGATAAACTCATCCTGTTCGACTGTCTTTACCTTAATCCTTTTTAGTGTTGCACTAGAAATGAAACTCTCGGTAGCACCGGGATCTATCAAAATACTAAGGGTCTGGTCAGCAATGGTACCTGTCGTCTCAAGCACAGTTGAATGATGCTCTGCCTGGCGGTTAGTCACCATTGCATGAATCTGATGGGACTTGCCCAAATATCCCATGGTAGTGGGTCCGACTAATCCAGATGTTCTAGTCCTCTCCACAAGGAAGTCGCACTGGTAGTGTGGCTCCCCACATGTCAAACACCCCTTCTTCGGCCTAGTAGTCCTAGTACTCGAAGTAGAAGATGACGACCCACCGACCTGGAATTCTGGTCTGTTCTGTTGAACAGGCCTAAACTGCTGCTACTGCGGTCAACGCGGCTTCTGATGTTGTGGTCCCCAATAAGGTGTCCACTGTTGAGGCGTCGTTCATCGAGGTGTAGTAAAATTGGATCCCCTCCAGAAGCCATGATACCTTGGCATATGTCTGGCTGGTGTCTGATGCTACTGTGCACGAGATGGCACCTGCCCTGCTGGTTTCGCTGGAGTCCTGCTCTAACCCCCGTTGATAAGCTCCTCCTCTGCTATGAGGTCCTTCTAGATGACATCATGCAAGGTTTGAGGCATCAAAATCCTAACCTTTGCATGTATGCTGTCGTTAAGGCCAAACACGAACCTGTTGACCTTAAGTTTCTCAGTGTTAAGATGCAGAGCATACCGAAGCAGCTCCATAAAATGGGCCTCGTACTCGGGCACCGTACGACCGCCCTGTTGTAAGGCCTTGAGATCATTGAGATGACACTCAATGAATTCCACTGATAGGTACCTCTCTCAGAACCATTCCTCGAACAGTTCCCATGACATGTCTTCGACGACCATGTTCAGCTGTGGTAGGAGCGTCTTCCACCATAGAAGAGTGCTCCCCTTCAGTTGAAAGACCTCCATGCATACCTTCATGTTGGAGGTATAATCGCGAAGTGAAAAGCACATCACCATATTCTCCAACCATGCCTCGGTAGCTGCACCGTCCAGTGCACCAAAGAACTCGGGAAATTTAACCTTCTCGAATTCACGGTGAATTCTACCAGTACCGACTGGAGTGCGTTGTGGACCCTCAGGGGGTGCCGATGCTCTGGCCTCATCTCTGTCCAAATGGCTAATTAGTGCCTCAAACATGCACTGAAAATATCTCATCATTCTGACCACATCACCAACTGCTGTTTTCTCCCGCCTGACAACCTGTTCATCTCCCCGGGGGTTAGACCCCTCAAGCATGGATGCTACTAGAGGCATCACGCCTCCTCCCCTAGCACCCTATTGTTTTCCTCCACGCATCCTCTAACCATAATTACCTGCATGAATACAAATCAACTAAATTAGAAACATTATAATCAAATACCCACTCAACGAAAGCTGTAGTGATCCCAAGTCGCGGGTTGAACCCGCTCTGATACCATATGTAACGCACCCATCGTTACGACAACAATTTTTTTGTGTGTTTTTAGGATTTAAGAGGCTAGAAGGTGATGACGACAATAATTTAACCACACCACTGATGACAAACGCAAGCACACAGTCCAGGCAACATGTTACTATGACACCACACACAGGCACAAAGGCAACTGGAAAAACATGCATAGAATAACAAGGAGGACAACTACCCGCCCGACACAACATGACCACACCTACAAGCTAAGGGACAACATCCCCATCCCGACATCACGGCTTATACGAACAAAGACTAGAACCTCAAGGTGCACGGACCTAACGCCTGAAGGCGTTCGACCCTTGCGCCAAAAGCAACTTGCATGCTTGACAACTCTTACACAAAGGCACCTACTCCAGCCAAGATCTCATTCGTTGTTATCCCCTAGGGCGTGCCATGATCCCCTCATCAATATTCATGCCATTCCTAGGTGATAGATGCATCAATAACCTTGGTGCAACACATCCTATCTTGGACCAAGGACTCTAGATAAATTTGACGCGCTAGAAACTAAATACTGAGAGGAAACCATGCTCGTAAACCAACAACAGGTCAACGAAACATGAGAGGATGAAGGAAAGGGATGTCACAAGAAAATACATGACATCATCCACACCCAACCAACCCCTTAGTCTAAACTAGTTAATGATTACAATCTATTTTAACATGAGTTTCCATTCTGAACGGGCACGTCAATTGCAATAGTCATTAATGCACCCGCTAATTTAACGTTAATACAATACATCTAGCAAGTCTAAGTAATCATTACTAGTACTATAATTATAAATACAAACTAACCTCAATTATAAGCAAGTCTAACATTGGCAATCTAGTCTTTTCTCACCAATCAAATTTTAATCACTGTTACCACCTAAATGGACAATTCTATATTAATCCACATCTCCATCCGACTAGCCATTAACTTAAATAACAACATTAACAACTTAAAGTAGAACGCTACCATTATATCCCTTATGAACAATTTAAACCTCAACATGTAGTCTAACTATATTGACCAAACTAACAATACTAGCCGTCCATTAGCATTGAGAAGGAACCTACTAACTATTAACATTGTTGGAGGAATTCAACAAGGAAATTAACATAGCAGTTACATAACAATTAATATAGCAATTAACAAGGCAATTGACATAAGGATTAGCATAACAATTAATTTAGCAATTTGCATGATTGTTAACATAACAATGATAGCGCAATAACAAGGAGATTCACCTAACTTTTAACCATTTAACTCACGGTGGCACTTAATCAATAAGAATGAATCTGCTGACCATTGACAATGTTGTAGAAATTGTTCTGGCAATTAATAAGGCAAATAATATAGCATTTAGCATTGCAATTAACAACAAAAGGAAAATGCTGACCATTAACCTTGTTGTAGCAATTGTTCCGGCATTTAATATGACAATTACATAACAAAAAATCTATCAATAACAAGGAAACTTACCTAATTGTTTAACCATTTAATTCACTATGGAATTTAGACAATAAGAATGAATCTGTTGACCACTTAACTCACTGTAGAAAAATCAGCAAAAACGCAGTGCACCAATGGTGGCCAATCATGCCCAATCGAAAGCAACTCAACAATTAAAGGAAAATGTATCCAATCAACATCAACGCAGTCCATCACTCAAGGGAAAACACAGTCATAGTTTAAAGGCAGAATTCATGGTCATTACTGCAAGTCAGTTATGAATTGAATGGCTAAAAAAAAGGTTGGGTGATTTCAACAACAACATAGTCAATTTTTAATTATCAAACCGTGGTCATTCCAGCAAGTAAATTTATGAATTGAATAGCTAAAAATGTGGGCGAATTCAACATGCACACAGTCAATTTTTAATTACCCAAAACCATGCTCATTCCAACAAGTAAATTTATGAATTGAATAGCTAAAAACGTGGGCGAATTCAACATGCACACAGTCAATTTTTAATTACCAAAACCGTGGTCATTCCATCCAGTAAATTTATGAATTGAATAGCTAAAAACGTGGGTGAATTCAGCATGCACATAGTTGATTTTTAATTACCCAAAACCGTGGTCATTCCAACAAGTAAATTTATGAATTGAATAGCTAAAAACATGGGTGAATTCAACAACCACTCAACATACGTTTTTAAGCAAGTTGTGGGCATGTTAGCAACCACTCAGGCAAACGGTTTGTAGCTATTTCATGGGTGGTCAAGTTTGGTAATAAAAAACAACCTGTGTAAAGAAAAAAAATGTGGTGATACAGCCGTGGTAACAGTGCAGAAATAAAAGTCTGTGACAGTCAAATCGAGGGACTAAATTCTGAGTGTCAGTTTGTGGTGTTATAACCGTGGCAACAGTATGGAAATAAAAATCCATGACAGTCCAGTCGTGGGAATAAAATATGAGTATTAAATTTGTGGTGATTAAAATCATGGTAACAACAAGAAACGCAGACAATGATAAACGTTTTCATTCACCAGGGATAACAATACAAAATGTAGACATGAATCAATTTGTTTTTCCATTGCCCGAATACCCATACAAAATGCAGACATGAATCAATTCGTTTTTCCATTGCCAGAATACCAATGCAAAATACAGAGATGAATCAATTCGTTTTTCCATTGCTATAATACCAATACAAAATGCAGACATGAATCAATTCATTTTTCCATTGCCAGAATACCAGTACAAAATGAAGACACCAGTAAGAGAACCGAAAGGATCCAATCAGCTAAGGACAACAACAGAGGTAGATGGATGATAGGTTTGTCCTTCGCTCACCATCCTCACACAGAAAGACAAGGCGTTGAGATCCATAGGATTATTAAAGCTGAAGCGATGACGATAGATTAGGCTCTTGGCCGACTGCCCAGGCGAGGACTGATGATCTAGGGATGATAGGAAAAAACACCACAATGGTCACAATCAAACACCATAAGGAGGTCAAGACATGCAGGGAAACGAATTCCATGAGAGTCAATCAATCATTGAGCTAGGATATGGAAGAAATCCAGTCATCAATCTAGACAATCAGTTTACTTACTCCATTAAACATGCAGATCCAAGCATAAATCCTACAACAATATACCATACAAAGATGAAGAGAGCGTATTGTTGCTTGATCGCCCGCTCTGAGTGACGTCCCGTGTGCTCCGTGCAACGTGCCCTTCAGGCCGCACTACGTGCTCCAAGGGTGTCACTTGCCTCTTTCCATTGTTCTTGCACGATGTGCCCTTCAGGACGCACCACGTGCTCCAAGGGTGCCACTCGCCTCTTGACTGACTTGGTAGACATCAAAAACCCCTGGAGTCAATACTCCACCAGGTGAACTTGTGGGAGACTAAGGGCCTCTAAGGAATAATGCCCCCACCTTATTGTGCGCCCCTTAGAATCATCATGAGCGACTGTCGCAGTCTACCCTCACGGCATCATGGGTCCTCTTGAACTAGGTAAATGTTAACCTACAGTTTGAGCCACAATGGGAGTGCTAGTAGGCTGTGGTAGGGTTGTTGTCCATACCTCTCCCTCAACATCTCTGGTAGTCATGTGTGACCCCTCTACTTCACATGTGAGTCTAGTTGACAAGCTATTGTCAGCCTGCATCATCAACAAATCATGTCAGAATTATATCCATAATCATATTATCTAATCAGATGCACTAATATCACAATAAAACAATCAAACCCCAATGGTACACTCCCCGACTCGATTAGGAGTCGAAGGCGTTCCATCAATGCCTTTGAATCCTCGAGGTCCAAAGTCCTGCACACTCAGTAAAACTGAGTCAATAACCCCTGCCTATGTCAATGCAGTAAAACAACATGTCACCAACCCAGAATGCCTCATAATCAAAATCAATGTTTTAATAGCATAAAATCCGGATCATTTGCGAGAAAGTGTCCTCAAAGAATAAGTTCGCTCAGTGTGAAAAAGCAGGATGTTACACACATCCCCAAACTCATATCAAAAGAGCAGAACAATGCCCTTCTCAGACCAATTTATCTTGAGTAAGTAGAGCAAGCAATCATGGAAATACCTAAAGGGAAATCTTCAAGACCAGATAGCTTCAACAAAGACTTCTTCGAGGCTTGTTGGAAAATACTTAAGCAGGATGTATGGGCTCTTGTGGAAGACTCTCACATATTTTCCAACGTGTTACCAGTGCTTGATGCCACCTTTTTATCTTTGATTCCAAAAGAAGACAAGACATAAGACCCCATTGAATTTAAATTGATTTTCCTTTACTTATAGAAATACATCTCAAGCCTATCTTTCCCAAATTAATCTCTCATGAACAAATTATATGTGGAGGGTTGTCAAATTATTGACGAAATAATTTTGGTCCATGAAATGGTTTACCCACTTAAAACTACCAAATCAACATGCATGCTTATCAAATTAGACATACCCAAGGCCTTTGATAAGCTTGAGTAGCACACCGAGGCTTCACCTTGTTGCCGAATATCTTATCATGTTCATTTATAAAAGGGGTTTTAAAATTGTGAAAAATAAAGTCAAAATATTGTAGTTATTAGGGGGGAGGTGCAGAGTAACAATGGCTACATCACGGCTCCCCTGAGGGAAATGGCTCCCCCTACCTCTTGATCTTGATTGGGATAGATTTTGGAAAGAATTATCGAAGCAAAAAATAAAAGTACAGGAAGGGTCCAATAAGATTTTTTGGGGTTAGAAACTAGGTGGTTTATATAATCTAAAAGAGTCTTACCACTTGATAGTAGGACAAATGAAGCAACTTCAACAATATATCTTGGTAAAAATATGGAAACAAAATCTATGGCTAAGGTGTTTTTCTTCCTCTGTGATATAGATTATTTTCGGCACGAAATGAGAGCAAAGATATAATAAAGAATTGTACAGATATATATCTTATATCCAATAATATAACAGATATTTATCAAGGATATAACCATAAACACAGAGATACAATAATACACAATTTCTATTAATGAGCCAATTGTGCAAAACTCTAGAAATACAGAGTGAAAGACTTACTAGAATGGTGGCAGCTTATCTCTGAGAAGAGATGTGACAAATACTCACATTCACAAGAATATTATGTTACAATGAGGCTCCAAGGACATTTTTAACATAAATAAAATCCAAAACCCTAACCTCAGAATATGAAAAGCCAACAATTTTGTGGACCCCGTTTTGGGTAGTTTAGTAAATCAACTTCTTGGGGGCGTAACTTTGGCATACGATCTTTGTTTCGGGCACACGATAGCTTGTTGGAAAGGTATAGATGAGGAGCTTCATTTCCGTGGCTCAATCAGAGCCTTTAACTATCATATAGTTCCCTGATCATGAAAAATATTCATTTAGGCCCTCAAAATGGCCCCAGAAGTTTAGGAACCGAAAAACTGCTAAAAATAGTAAATTGCCAGAAGACTGTTTTGAGCCAGTTGGAATAGGTGGGTGGCCACCGATATCCACCTGGATCAATCCTCCCTCCTTAGGAATCAATGGTCTCCATTACATTGAGTTTCTGGGGGAGAGGGGGAAGCATTTGATGAATCTGAACCTTGGTGAGTTGCTTGCCTTGCTGGAGAAGTTGCGTTGCTTGGCTTGTGGAAGGATGTTGAGAACCTAATGTTGGAAGGATTGGATCTTTGTAACCATTCTGGCTACATGACATGACCGTGTGTAGAAGGAATATTTGCTCTTTCTTTCAATCTTGTTGACTTGCCTCTGCTGGATAAAAGGTGCTTGGACTGAGGTTGTAGTGGTTGTAGTGTTCTTCTGTTCACCTTTTGAATAGATTGTGAAGAAGATGAATTTTGTAGTATGAGATACTACCTTGTGACACTGTTTAGGTGGGACAGTAGTTGGAACTAGCTCTAGTATCCTGTAGAGATGAACCCCCAGAGTAACAATGACACTACGGGGTCAAGACTCATAAATAACATGGCACTTCCACATTTATGGTTGGCCCAAAAGAAAATCATAGACACCCAATGGGGAAACATCACATAATACCTCATCCTTCAAGGGTTGGATGTCGTATGACAATCGACACTGTTGGCTGACACATAGATCTTGTCCCTGGTGAAGCCACTCAATGTTGTATGGTTGCGGGTGTGGTGTTATTGACAATTCCAATTGTTTGACGACCTATGCTAAGATGAGGTTCTTCTAGATTTCACTATCAACAATAAAATGCAATGGGGTCCCCTTCACCCACATATGTGAATGAAAAAGGCACTCCCCCTCTTTGGGATATGTTGGTTCTTTTGGTTGAATTGTTGTGGTTGCGACAGTAGAAGTGGGGTCTACGTTGATGGTCTTTCTTCTCCTATTATTTTATGAATCAGATTCTGAATCAAGGTTCAACTCTTTTTCTTTGATATCATCCACCAATGCTTGTTTTGGGAAATATTCATGTTGTGCCAGGGTCTTTTGTGGAAATCACACCACTTTCCAGTATCCTTCTTCATCTTTCTGTTACTCTTCTTTTCTTGTGTCTTGGACTGATTTTCTGAAGGTTGGTTGTTAGGGTCATATTTACCATACTTTGGGTGTTGCAGATTTGCAAACCTGAACTCCAGCTTGTTCTGATGCTTAAATTTCTGCTCGATTTTAACAACACAACGATAAACAACATCCAATTATGAGATGTAAAGAAAATCCATTTTAGTTTGGATGTATCTGTGTAGAGCCCCACGGTATTTCAAAACCAAATGTCCCTCGGAGTCTTTGATAACCAACTTGGTGCGTAAGGTATGGAAGGTATTGGTGAACTCTGACACTTTTTAGCCCCTCTCTTGTTGTAGTGTGGTCCATCTCATGTACTGGTCGTCATAGTTTCCAACAGGGTAATATTGTTCCTTGACCACATCCACAAAAAAATACCAAGTGGACTTGGCCCCATATATTCCAGACCCCTCTGTGGAAATTTTTCTCCCAGTAATTTTGTTAGGAACCAAATATAAATATAACAGAGAAAAACCTCAGAATAAGTACTCAATGCCTTGAAAAAGAGAGAAATTAAGATAATAAGCCTCTTCGAGGGGGAAAAATCCTTATTCCCACATAAATGTTCAATTACAAGATGATTCCAAATGAAAATGTCTCCTTGGTATATATATAGGAGACTAGGAGGCATAATTACAACCAATGGACTAAAGCAGACATAAATAAAATAACATTACTAATGTAATATGCCCCAATTAAGAGGCAATGAGCCACAAGTGTTTTCCACAACGCATGAGTAACTCTGGATGCTTTTGTATAAAAGACTCATCTTCCCAAGTGGAATCTTCAGCCGGTAGTTTCCTCCATTTAATTAGATACTCTGAAATGGATCTATTCCTCAGTTGGTGAATTCTTGTGTCAGTGATGG
>JZKD02S1853133.1:22037-34593 GCA_000966675.3 Picea glauca
TCACAAACTTGCTCTCCTTACAATAAGAAAATGAGAATGATGGTGAAAGAACTCCAAGCATACCCACTCAAGAGAGAGGTGGATAGCTCAATGAAATGGTGCTAATGTGTTATTGTCAAGGAGTGAGTCCTTAAAACAATCCAAGCAGCATAACATTGCATGAAAATTCCTTCAGAAAATGATGTTTCTTCATGGCTTTTTATAGCATAGCATTGGGTGATTATGTAACTCCTTTGAGGTGTGAAAAGGGGCTCTTTAGGACTCAATTAGGTCTTTGACCAACCTACCATGCAGATTCAGCTCAGACTTGATGTCAAATCGGCTTGGGAGTTGATCCATTAGTGGTTGGGAGGCCGACCAATTTCAATAAATGTGTCGTTTAGCAGGTGCACGGGTTTTTGCGCCAACAGTCACGCGTCGTGCGTGTATGCGCGAATGGTACGTTGTTGTTCCGCGCATGTGCGCGCGCACCCAGATTCTGTAAAGCGTCCTTCAATTTTTGGTTACTTTGTATAGTTTTTGACCCTTTTGTAATGCTGTGGATGTGATTTAGTGCCATGAATAGCTTCATTCCTGTTTTGACGATGCTGAGTTCTTGTCGCCATGTGCGAATGAAATTTCAGTGATAACAGATGCCCCCTGATGGATGAGGTTAGGAGCAAATGTATAGCCGAAATCCATCAATGTTTCTTTTACTGAGAATGTTGTGGTAAGAGAGAGCAAGAGTGGGACCGTGTAGAGCAATCCTTTGGAGAAGAAAGGAAGTGGTAGAACCCGACCTTCCATAAGGTGCGTAACAATATACAACTGTGTACAAATGAGGCGGGAATGCCCCATGCTCGTGTTATGTAACTCTGAAAAAAGATGACTGAAGTGTTGGTGTAGACAACTGCAGCGCCCTCGGGGGCGGTAATGATAATCGCAGAAGACAATTCTGCAAAGGAACATACCTTGTAAAATAGGCAATGATTGCGGTAATAAGCAGCGACGATGATGTGGGCATTGATGGCCCGACCGAGTTCAGAGGTCTTCGGCAAATGATAATAATAACTACAATAGTCGCAAAGTAAGACCCACTGTAACATGAGAAAGTGTTGGCGTCGAATGTTATGGGGGTCAACGACATCAGGGAGCAATGGTGTTTCGCCCTGTGTCGTCCGAGATCTCTCATTGAATGGAAAATGAGAATCAAGATACTGTCGCCCTTCTGGAAAATTGTGCTGATGTCGACAAAAGGGGAACGCGACTCCCAGAAGCAAAGGGCTCCGTGGAATCTACTGAAGTGAGGAAGTGGCAGAGGTACATGGACGAAGTCAAGAAGTGGGAAGACTCAAGACTTCCCTTGGCTGGAGGATGTATGAGACAAACAGTGGCCGCAACTGTGTGACAAGGTCGAGTGTCAGGGGGACACCAAGACCGAGGATAAGTTGTGCCAGAGGCAGGACAAGGTGAACAAATTCAGAGGGTAGAGGTAAGTGACCTATGGAGTACTCTAAAGATATGGACGATGTCGACAAGGGTAAATGATAAGTAATGCTCCAACCAAGGGTGACATGGGTTGCGTGTGGCCAAAAAGAAAGCAAGTCGCCAACGGTGACGACAAAAGAAAATGTAACGACTGGAAATAAAGGTGTTTGTACAATAAATAATAAATAATTTGGGAAAATTGTACAAATACATAAACGGGTGCCCCAGTGTGAAATGAGTGCCCCAGGGAGGGCAGAAATTTCTTGGAAAACGGATGAAGGGTGGGGGCCCCTTTGGTGAGTTTCTGTATGAGGTAGGTGGATTGAAGATAGGTTCGCAGATGGGCAAACTGATGGTGGATGAAATGGAGGGTTCATGATCTTGCGGGGGTGTAGGTAAAAAAGAATAGAACCATAAAGTGATGATCTTGGAGTCCATGTGGGAAAGCTAGCAAAATGAGGAGAAGGAGTATGTGGTTGATATGCAACATGATGAAAGACTATCGGGACTCCCATCCCTAAAGGGTAATGAAGAACAGCATGAGTGTCAAAAGTGCCAAAAGGTGCTATGAATGGGACAACTCATGTGGGTGAGAACGCTACCGGGTTACAGTACTGAAGATGCAAATGGAGGGGTGAGTACTGCAGAGCCGGGAATGGGTATCCTAAAGGCGAATATCAGAGGGTGTGACTGGAAATGTAAATGCAATACAGCGGGAGAGACTACATGCCAGTGCTGAGTATATACCTGAAGGAATGATTTTGAGAGATGATGATCACGTACCTGCACACAGAACAACCAAATACCCAAAGTGAACAATACCTGAAGAGAATCTAAGATATGAGCATGTATTAGATAAATGTGACAATGCGCGTGCGTACCTGACCATGATATGAAAAAAAGGCGCCCCGGGGGCTCAGGATGAAAAGTGGCCCAGGGATAGCTGTGATGTAGGCGGCGGGATGTTGATCCCGTGGCTGAAGATGGTTCGAAAAATGGACACCTTGGGCTCTCGGAATGGTGAGTGGAAGTTTGGCAAAAGGCCTATATATAGCTGTAGGGCCCACATTGCCACCTCATTTGTACCTGCTGCTATAGTGACTGGACGAGCAGATTCAGAGGAGATTGGGTGATTCAGGGAGCACAAGGTATCCGATTGATGGTGTGCGAGTATCAGGTTAGTGGTCTAATCATCCTGCATAGAAATAGGTTTCTAATTTTTGGGCAGGGTAGGTACGGGGGGCCGTACCAGGGGTTTTAGGGGAGTTTGACTAGGGTGTGGGCCCACGTGCGCGGGCGATTCAGTGGAAGGCGCGCATATGTGCACGCCTATCTACTGAATATGCGCGCACTCGTGCGTGGGAAGGAGAATTTAAGGCGCGCCTGACGGGCACGCCTGTGGGGTGAACAGGCGCACACCAGAGCGCACCTGTGGGGTGAACTGGCGCGCACCAGAGCGCACCGGTGGGTTGGATAGGCGTGCTCTAGTGCGCGCCTGTATGGTGAACAGGCGCGCTTATGAGCGCGCCTGTGAGAAAAATAGGCGCGCATACGTGCGCGCCTGTATAGTGAACAGGTGCGCACGTGTGCGCGCCTGTGGGTGGTAAAACCGCGCCTTGGAGGCAAGGTTGAAAGGTGAAAAAAATGAGTATTTTGTTGCATTTGGTGGTTGCATACGCTGATATAGGACTCTGTATTGTGTGCAGGTGGCTAGCAGTGACGATGGATGTTCGGTGGCATGAGCGAGATTGGTCGCAGTTGCGAGATGTTGTGGCCAATGCAGGGCCTGCGGTTCGAGTGGCTTTAGCAACCAGTGGGTTGCTAAAGTTTTTTGAGTGCCCATTGATACGGGCACAGGAGTACTTACTCCAATTTCTGCTCCAGATGTGGAGCCCAGATCTGCACTGCTTCCTCGTGCGAGGAGAGCAGATCCCCTTGACTGCGGTGGAGGATATATATTTCTTGACTGGGCTCCCCTTCCGGGGAACACCGTTGCCGGCAGAGCCTGTGCTGTCGAGGGATACACACCTGTCAGAGGTCGCCGAGCGATATTGCTCAGGCGAGAACTACATGTCTGGGACTGTAGTGAGTATTAGTGGTCTGGATTCTTTGGTTCATCGTTGCATAGCGGCGACGATTGTTCGCGTGTATGGGTCACTGGCGACCCAATGGATCAGTGGTGGCCAGCTGCTGGTGCTAGAGAGGGTGGTGGTGGGCCGTGAGCGGTTCGCATGGGGGCTTACGCTGCACGCGCGGATGATTGCGCAGTTGGACCGTTGTCGGTCCACAGGGACCGAAGAGTTTGTGTTTGGCTCCATCCTGGTAGCCTGGTTCTTGGAGAGGGTGTCGATGCTGCGCCCGAGGGTTCTACTTGAGGTGCCAGGGGCACGAGAGCTGCGCTTGAGGCAGTGGTCTGTAGTTTTGGGTCGCCACGGGGGTGGCGAAAGTGGGCATTACTTCACGGCGCAGGCGGCGTAGATATGGCGGTAGATGCCGCAGGTCATACTTCAGTACCCTTTTGTTGGGGTGGACTTCCGGGGGGACCTGGACATGGTGTTGCCTCTGGGGGAGGTTTTTGACGATCGAGGTATGTTGAGCTTGTGTATGTTTCTGATTTATGTTGTTTTTTTTTTGAGATATCAGTCCATATGTATGATTTATAGACACTGATACGATCTGTTGTTTGTTGTTTGGTGCATGTGCAGATGTGGCACCTCGCGGGCGCAAGGTGGAGTTGTATAGAGCGTCGGTTCAGCGAGAGCCGGAGAGACTACCGCGTGGGGAGAGACGCCGACGGGATGAGGCCACGAGGTGTCCAGCAGAGCCCGAGAGGGCAACAAGGAGGCATCGATTCGATGACCCTGGTGTAGGGCCATCTCATGCTCCTCCGGCGGCAGCCGGAGTAGATTTTGATGATATACGCTGTCGTCTGGAGACGGTGTTGCAGGACGTGCCTGAGGGCATGTGGATCCGCATCCAGGATGAGGGGTTCCTAGAGCAGTGCATAGGATTACCTCCACCATGGCGGGGGATAGTGCGATGAGCAGCTGTGCTCGCCGCGATGACTAGTGGACGCCTGTCGTCGGGGCAGGAGGGTCCTGCAGGTGTTCCACCACCACCGCCTGGGGCAGGTGGGGGTGGACCACCACCTCCTCCTGAGGGAGGAGCAGCTGGGGGTGCGATAGAGGCACCCTGATGGATGTATATTGTATACCGTTTTGATAGGCTGGTGAGCCGATTTTTTGTACCGAGATGTGGCACTGGCCTGTGGGCAGATGTGTTTTTTGTATGTAAACATGCAGATGGCCTGATGGGTTGATATATATATATATATATGAGTATACATATGTTTTGAGATCCTAATGTTGTCTACATGTATTTTTTGTTGATGATGATGATGTCTATTCTATCTATATGTTGTGACAGAATATATGAGATGTTTATGTATGTGTATCTTGATGTGATATATGCCAATCTAACACCATGTTAGCTATTTCATCTGTTGTTTGATTCATTTGTCTTGGAATATGTGTAAATGTAATGGAATCAAAATGTCGAGATAATAATCTAACCTGCAGGTATTTGTGAAAGAGGCACGGATCGCGTACATGGTACACATTGTTGAGTTGGAGAATGACTAGTTGAGAGTCGAGGAAAACACTAAGGTGGGGAATATGATGATGTTGGGCATCGGTCAGGAGGCCAATGATAGCAGTGTATTCGGCTTGGTTGTTGGTTGTTGGTCCCAAACAAATGTCGCTTGAATGTAGCATCTCATGTGATGGGGTGTAGAGAGCCCAAGCAGTCGAAGAGAGATTTTGTGTCCAACGGTTGGCGTCGTCGACGTAACCAATGTGGTAAGCTGGTGAAGGAAGCATCTGTCAATAGCACAAAGGATAGTTTAGACGAGAGGGGAGGAGAAAAAGATTAAAAATGCTAGAAAAGAAAATAACCTAAAGTAGCATGACTACATTTAAGCATAAAATTTCTTGAGGTATAACCCATTGATGGGTTCTTTGAGCGAGAGGCCTTCGGGGGAGGCCAGGATGTATGCGCCTTTGGTGAGGCAATGTTGGATGATGTAACGACCATGCTAGAGTGATTCGAATTTTCCATGGCCAAAGGTATCATGGGCGATATCATAGGCCAAGACGAGGTCGCCTTCGCGAAATGACCGAAGGTTGACATGGCGATCAAAGGTAGTCTTGGATCGTTTTTTAGCTGCCTCGTTGTTCTGTAATGAAGATCGACGATCTTCATCCAGAGACTCCAAGTTCAGCAAGCGTTGCTCCATTGGAGCAGTGTCAGGTAAAATCTCAATTGCGGTGAGTAGGGTGGGAATTTCGCACTCGATGGGAAGAGTTGCCTCGACCCCATGGACTAAATGAAAAGGCGTGAAACCCGTAACGGTATTTACTGTCGTTCGATAAGCCCATAGCACAGAAAATAATATATGATGCCAATTAGTTTTATGTTTATTAACCGTGCGCTGTAACATGGTCTTGAGGACTTTGTTTACTACCTCGACCTGTCCGTTTGACTGAGGGTAATATGGTGAGGCAAACTCATGAGAGAAGCCTAACCGAGATGAGAGTTCGACTAAGATCTCATTCTCTAAGTGTTTCCCGTGGTCGGAAACAAGTTGGAGTGGTACTCCGAACCGGGATATGACGTGATTAAAGAAAAAACGCGCTGCAGTGTCAGCGGTGTTGTTGAAGGTGGGCATAGCTTTGGCCCATTTGGTGAAGTAATCGACGGCGACAACAATGTACTTGTGACCATTGCTGGAGGGGGGATTACAAGTCATAAAGTCGATGCCCCATTTACAAAAGGGGCCTGCAGTAATGACAGTGTGAAGAAGAGCGGGGGGAGCGCGGGCTTTGTTGGCATAGAGATGACATTGCTCACATCGTTTCACGGCATGAATGCAATAATGAAACAGGGTAGGCCAAAAGTAACCGGCCCGGATAATATTTTGCGCGGTGGAAATACCGGAAAGATGGCCCCCACATGCGTCGCTGTGGCAGTCGTTTAAGACTCTGTCATCCTCGTCAATAGTCAGGCAGCGACGAAGAATGGTGTTGATGCCCCGCCGATATAGGATGTCGTCGATAAGGAGATAGCGGGGGGCCTGATGGCGAATGCGCCGACGATCATCTAGTGATAAATGGTTACCGAACTTTTGAGTTCGTAGGTAGACGAGAAGGTCGCCATACCAAGGATCATCGGAAGCGATGTAAAAGAGATGTTCGTCAGGAAAGTCAGTGTTGACGGGGGCACTAGGTGTGTCAGAGGGGAGGGTCGTGACAAGTTCGGCAAGAACAAGGGCCTTCTTACTCTTAGGTGTTGAGAACTCGAGGTCGTACTCCTGAAGGATAACGATCCATCAAGCGAATTTGTCGTTAACTTGGCGACGGATGAGCAAGTATTGCATAGGGTTGGAATCTGCGACGACCTTGGTGGTGCGAAGCAGAATGTAATGGCGCAGTTTTTGGACTGCAAGGACAACTGCAAGAGAAAGTTTCTCTTCGTGTTTGTACTTCAAAGGTGGTCCTGAGAGGTTCTTACTGACATAGTAAATGACGTGTTCATGATTGTCATCTCCGAGCTGGACGGGGACACCGGCTACTGATACAGCTGATGTTGATACGTAGAGGATGTAGTCGCGATTGTAGTCAGGTGCACTAATCAAAGGTGCAATTGAAAGCGCTGCTTTAAGATCGTCAAACGACTGTTGGACATAGTCGTCCCAGTAAAAAGGGATGTCGTGACGTAGTAAGCGAAGGAAACCATGTGCGCGTATAGCGTAATCAGGAACAAAGCGTCTAAGAAAGTTAGCTTTGCCCTGTAGACTCTGCAGTTGTCGTAAATTCCGAGGAGGTGGAATTTCGGTGATGGCTTTGACTTTAAGGGGGTCCACAGTAATACCGCTTTGGGAAACGATAAAACCGAGGAGATGCCCGGCGGTGACACAGAAAACACACTTGAGAGGGTTCAAGCGAATGTTGTACTGACGACACCATTGAAAGATGATTCGTAAATCATCGAGGTGCTGGGTGCATTTCTTGGAGCGAGCGGTGAGGTCGTCCAAGTAGGCGAGGATGATTGTAGCTAGATCGTGAAAGATGTATGTCATTGTGCGTTGGAAGGTTGCACCGGCGTTTTTTAGGCCGAAGGGCATGACACGATATGCAAACGTACCCCACGGGGTAATGAATGCGGTTTTATATTGATCGGCTGGGTGAATTTGAATTTGGTTATAGCCAGAGAATCCGTCCATAAACGAAAGAGCCTCGTGGCCGACGCAATCATCGATAATTTGATCGATGAAGGGCGTTGGAAAATTGTCTTTTGGACATGCGTTATTGAGGTCGCAAAAGTCGATACAAACGTGAATAGTGCCCTATTTTTTGTCGACGGGTACAGGGTTGGAAACCCAGGAAGTGTAAGTGATGGGGTAAATAAATCCGACCGTACGTAATTTGTCAATTTCGGCTTTGATAGCCGCGGCCTTGGATGGGTGTAGCGGTCGCTGTTTCTGGCGAACTGGTGTGACATCAGGCCAGGTGTCGATGCGATGCTCGACAATAGATGGGTCAAGGCCAGGCATCTCTGTGTATGACCAGGTGAAAATATCCCTATATTCCTGGAAGAGGGATTTATATGCGGCGATTTCCTGAGGAGTGCAAGCGGCTCCAATGATGATTTCTTCGACAATGCCATCTTTAATGGAAATGTCGGTTTTGATGGTGGGGGAAATGTTAGCCATATTACCTGCTTCAAAAGCGTTGGGTGAAAGGATGGGATTGTTGAACCAATCGATAGGCTCGGAGGGGATAAAGTCTTTGGTTTCGACCGCGTAAATGGGATTGTGGCTAGGAGGCATGAGGGCTTCTTGCGGAAGGAAGAGAGCACGATGATGTAGTGCGTCCCAGGGAGAGTTCGAGCATTGTAGCTCTTCCAGTATTTCTTCATCACATTGGAAACGACGAGAATATAATGGATTGTGAGGAGAGATCTCAGTGATAGTGTGGTTGCCCCCTGCTGAAGAAACAGAGGGGGTAATGCTAGGAGAGGGTGAGGGTTCACTCAACATAAACCATATATTGAGGTACTGAGGGGTACCCGTGGTGGTGGGATGGAGAGTCTCCGTAGGGGAATGAGCAGGAGAGTTGGGTGGGTTACGGGGTAAATCCTCAGATACGTCATCTAAGAACCATGGAGGCGTAGGGAGTGCCTCGGGCTCGGGAGAAATGACGTGAAGATCTGCTAGTGGCGAAGTAAGGTCAATTACTGCCTCTGCGGGTTGGTGCAGCAGGGCCAATTGACGTTGCCTATATTCTATGATCATAGGACATTGGTATGTAAAATGAGCCAATGAATCGCAAAGAGAGCAAGGGCATCTCATGCGTTCATTGACTGAAGTGGTGACATAGCGAATGTCTGTGATATTTGTTGTAGAGGACGTAGCAGGGCGTGGGTCGTTCTGAAAGTTCTGGCGCACAACAGCTAATGTCTGCCAGAAACGTGGCAGTGCTAGGCAATGATGAGTGTAATGGCCATACTCGGAATAGATAGCACACGTGAATTTGGTCCTCAACGGTTTACTACTAGAAGGCTGGGTGGTAGCAGTAGGACTAGCAGTAGTGATGGGTGTGGTGGGGGTTGGATTGAGTGGAATCAAATTCTGTAATTCCGGTAGTGATGGGCAGTTGTTGGTTTGGTGACCCTCTTTCTCACATAATGCGCAAGGTGGTGGAATGCGTGGAGGAAGTGGAGTTGTGGGCTCCTTCTTCTTTCGCCTGCCCCCAGCTGTAGCAGGGGGGGTAGGGAGTATGGGGGGAGTGGGGGTGAGGACAGGAATCGTCATGGGGAGGCCTTCTTGTGGGCGAGGGACCATCTTAGGTGGATGTAAATACCACACTAGGATTGCTAACACCATATTGGGTAGTGTGAGCATTGCGGCTACCTGGAAAGCTTCTATACCGAGTGGAGGGTAAAAGAAAGGAATTTGAGTGAGGGGTCGGGGAACTGTCTCCCAAATGGGATTAGGCCCCTGAGGGGGTGTGGATTCGTGGACTGTGGGGGTCGACGAGTTCGCATGAGGCTCCTGTGGGAGTGATGCTGCGACTGTTGAGACGTCAGGAATGACTGAAGCCTCCTGAGGAGGATGAGCATCCTCCGTGTGAGTTCCGTTAGAGGATACGACGCATACGTGATTAGGGGGAAGGAGTGGTGGTGCTCCATGGTACATCCCTAACAAGGATGGATCTTTGAAAATACTAGGACCCATATCAATGAGTGGATATGTGTCTTTGTTGGTGTGAATGAGAGGAAGAATGTTATCGAGATTGGCAGATGGGTTTGGCTCATAATGTGAGACTTGGTCGATGGTCACAATCTTTCCGTTGTGGGGGAACATGATTGTCTGAAAGACGGATGATGCCACTGCCTTCATAGCATACATGTAGCTACGTCCAAACAAGATGTTGTAATCGAGTTGGGCGTCAATAAATTCAATGTCAATGAGAATCGTTTTGCCCCCGAGTTCTATGGGGACATTTTGGAAGATCCCTTCAGGAGATGATGGTCGTCCGTCATAAGCTCGTAGAGTGATGGCGGAGGGTATGAGTTCCGGGGAACCAAGTTTCTGCCATACTGTTTTGGACATGATGCATGTTGATGCCCCCTCATCAATGATACACCAATGGACGGTGATGTTCCGTATTTTTACTGGTACTTGAATAGCGACTGCGGCGGGAAGACGAGGTTCGCAACTATCAAGGTCAAAAGTGATGAGTCGAGTATCGGCAGGGTTGACTGCCCCCAAGGCGGAAAGTAGTGATTTCCGCTGCGTGGGACAAGTCTGGAGGACTTCCAGAACTGACATGGCAGCCGGGGATTGTGCTAAGTCATCTACCAAGATGTAGTTATGTGCTACCCTAGCCTGTGGATTGTGAACATTCCTGCGCAAGGGGATGCGAGGGATGCATAATGGTGGTTCGGTCGAAGGGTGAGGGATCATCAACGGGGGTCCCGTCGGTGTAGGGTTTTTCTCTGGAGAGATGGGAGTAGACTCAGTTGTTGTAGGATACTGACGATTGCGTGTTTGCAGACGAATTTCTTCCTCACTGGTGAGGAGAATTGTTCGCTCTACTGGATTGTTGGGTTGTGGTATTGGCCCACCTGAGGTGGGGGATGCTACGTGTCCTGCTGGGTGTTTATGACACCTTGATGTGGGATAGGATTTTGCAGTACTGCGGGAGGGGGTTGTTGCGCGTATTGTTGTTGTGCCTGCTGAGGGGCAGGTTGCGCTGGGGAAGGGGGAATGATCCCAGAGTCTTTCAACCTTTTGAAATCAGCGATCTGGGGGCAATGGTGAGTGTAATGACCGTACACGCCACAAAGAGCACAAGGGTGGATGGTTTTAACATTGTTCCGCCCTTACTGCTTGTTGTTATTGCCCCCCTGGGGGTTTTGGTTCCCTTGGTTCTGGTTGCCCCTAGTGGGTTGATGCTGTGGGGGTTGATTCCCGCCTTGACCGGGGTTATTGTTATTCATGTTCCTTCCTTTCCTCTTAGTATTGTTTGAGGGATTAGTTGGATTGGTTGTGTTCAACTGTTCAAAATTTTGGTATTGTTGAGTAGCAGAGGGTTGAACAAAGTTTACCCCCGCATGTGGGTGTGGGGGAGCCATGGGTTGTAGAGGACCAGGAAAAGGAAAGTAGGGATTCTGTGGTGGTACCGATCCAGAAGGTACATAGGAAGGCTGCGTGCTTTCACTAATACTATAAGCTGACGTTTAGGGGGTACCACTGGTTGTGGGAAGAGGTGGATGTATGGGAGGTGTCGGTGGTGGTCCACTAATGGGTGGAGGTATAGCAACAGGGTATGGCTGTTGATAAGGGGGTGGGGGGAAATAAGAAGTGCCCCCATATGCCGGTGGGTATTGGGGTGTTCCATACATCGGTGGTGGTTGGGGTTGTGGACTGTGGTGTGTGGTGGCACCGATTAGTCCGTCTGCTGAGTGAGACATCTCAGGTTTGTCTTGACCAAATGGCACAGGTTTGGGAAGATCAGGAAGTACCGTGTATAAGTACCCTGACTGTGCGTAAATGAGATCATACTGCTGGGCTTTACTGATGGCTTCTTCTTCGGATTGTGGGAAGGTGGAAACTACATCCTTACCAAGGAGAGCGACAAGTGATCTAAGAAACCAGTCAAGACATTGTTGTTTGGTGGTTTCTGCTTTACACAAACTACGTCGCCTACACCACTCATGAATGTGGTCAGCGATGTGGGTGGCTGAGGTCTGTTTGAAGTTAGACAGTAGTTCTAGACCATTGTCATGGTGGATGGGTAATTGGAAGAAAGTTAAGAATGCTTTGGCCAAGGATTCAAAGGTCATGTGGGACCCTGATTTTTCTTCGACATACCATTTGGTTGATGGGCCAGTAAGTGTGCGTTGAAATAGTCGCAATCTGACGGAATCATCCATAATGCTATTGGAAGAACACCATAGATGAAAGTTCATGACATGATTGGCGGGGTCATCCCCTGCCTTTCCTTCAAATTTTAGTATGTCTGAAGGAAGTTTTGTTGGCATTGCAGGCCATGTGGCGTCATGCAATATAGGATCATTGGTAAGCTTGGTGAGATCCGGTATGTTGAGAGAGGCCAAGTATGGCATCTGTAGAGGGGTGGCAGGATTAGTTCCAGCCATAGTGTGTTGTGAACCTGACCCTTGATGGGGACTTGGTGGATTGGTGCTTCCTCCTTGAGAGGAAGTGGGTCCCCCGCTTCCGTGCAAAGGAGAGCGAGTGAATGGATGACCTTGGGAAGTAGACCCAAGTAAGGTAGAACAAGGCAAAGCTGATCCTAAGATGGTAGCACTCATAGGAGTGTGTGAAGGAGGTACCGATGAGCGGGTATGACCAGATACTCCCCTTAAGATAGGAGGAAGGTTGAGCAAGCATCGTGAACGACGGGGGTTCTGTGGTTCCCCTATGATGTCAGACTAGTTGTGTGAATGTGTGCAACAAGTGGTGAGAGAAATATAGAACCAAGAGTCTTTGCTGAATGTTTACACA
>JZKD02S1853133.1:44595-62660 GCA_000966675.3 Picea glauca
GGAACATTGATGTATAGATTCTAGTAGTGCCTTAAGAACTCAAAGACAAAACTTAGTATTGGAATACATAAGTATTTGGAAAGATTTTTCAAGCTCAATGTGACTTAGAAAACTAGAGGGAGGAGGTTCAATGAATTATCATAAAGGAAGGCAAGAATGCGGAGTTATCACTGAAGGAGGATAGATTGAAGGAACGAATAGAAATGAGAGAGAAGTAGGAGGAGACAAAAGTCAACAAGAGAGAAGTAGGAGGAGACAAAACTCAAGAATGAGGTGGCTTAAGRAAGGTGATAGGAACTCTCAATTCTTCCACAGTTCCATGATCAATCGGTGACACATTAACAAAATAATTTCTTTGCATAATACCAGTGGGGAAAAACTAGAAGAGCATTGTTAAGTTTTAGTGTTGTTATTAGGTTATCAATGCATTTCCAAAACAACAACATAAAGAGGATCGTTGAAAGAAACACAATCACAAGTACACAAAATTTTATCCTGGGAAACGCTCACGGGGGAGAAATCCCAGCAAAAACTTCCTCAATAATAGATTGTCAATACAATGTCAATACTAAGACCAAACAACCAAAAATAATCTAGAACTAAGCATGCAGCTCTCTTCTCCTTCTTGCAACTGCAACTTCCTTCAAAATATGCACACTAGAAGTGTGAATGAGTGAGTAAACAAATGAGGTGCCATCCTCACTTATAAATACTAGTTGAGGAGGTGCTAGGGTTGTGTATATTAACCAAGTAGGGACTACTTCTTCTGAGAGTGGTTAAAACCACTTTATAAACCCTAGGGGTTGACTTTACAAATACCACCATATAAATATGGTTTGACCAATCCACAAAAGGGGATTTGGTATTATACAAGACCCGACATGATCAATCCACAAAAGGGGATTTGATCTATAAGATAATAACTCAATTATAATTAGAATATTCTTCGAAGTTACAATATTTCAACACTCCCCCTTAGCGAGAAGGGTATTCTGATGACATAACCCAATACAACATCATCAAGAGAAAGAGAAGGCAACATCATCATCGACATTTGGAACATTGACTAGCACATCTACAAATCATCGAAATTTTTTCTCATCATCAGTATCATCATCATTCATGGCGTGGAGTTGGAGCAGCATCATCAGCATGAAGTTGAAACATCAACATCAATAGCATGAAGCTAGTACAACATCATCAACAACACGAAGCTGGCACAACATCATCATCAACAACAAGAGGCTGACACAACATCATCAACAACACGAGGCTGATACAACATCATCAACAACACGAGGTTGAGACAACAACATCATCATCATATGGCAATATAATGAGTCAAGTGCAACAACAACATTTTGTGGTACTCTGACAGACCATCCTTACCGGACTTTCGGGATATGCCCAGAAATCAAAGGATTCCCTAGGATATAAAATCTTAATGGAGATACCATGTGGTACTCTGACAGACCGTCCTTATCGGACCTTCGAGATCTGCCCAAGAATCATAAGATTCCCTAGGATATAAAATCCTAACGGAGCTATCACTACTGACCAAGGCTGGCATATACATGCACAGGCACTCTGACAGGCCATCCTTATCAGACCTTCGGGATATGCCCAGGGATGATCAATCCCCTAAGATATAAAATCCTAATGGAGCTACTCGATGTTGGTCAAGATACAATAGTATCATCAACATCACTCCCTCTTTCGAGCGAGGTCCTTTCGGACAACACCAAGCTTGTCTTGGAAGTACTCAAACTTCATACGAGACAAAGGCTTGGTCAACATATATGCAACCTGTCAATAAATTCCAAAGCCATATGGCTTCACAACTGGTGGAACATGATGCAATGTATTCCTCTTCTGTCATGCTAAGAGAAATATTGGATTGCTTCCTGCTTTGCCATGAAGTCATGGCTGACCTCAGACTTAAACAACATCTTAAAGTGCTCTTTCTATCATAAGCACTTCCAGTCCAATCTAAATCAGTATAACCAAACAGTCTGAAGTCATGATCTCCAATATAACAGAGACCATAATCCAACGTACCCTTAAGGTATCTCGTCACATGCTTTGTGACTACAGGGTGAACATGTCTAGGCTCTACTAGATACTGACTCAAGGTGTTCCCAACAAAGCATATATCTGGCCTAGTATTCATCAGATACATCAATGAACCAATGATATGTCTATATAGAGTAGCATCAACCAATTCTGTTGAAGTATCCACCAGGAGCTTCAACTTTGTTTCCATGGGTGTGTCCACGGATTTACATTCCAACATGTCAAATCTCTCATAAACTGCATACTTCCCTTGGTTAAGGAAGATCTTCTCTAGGCTCTTCTAAACTTCAAGACCTAAGAAATAATGCATCAGGCCTAGGTCTTTCATCTCAAATTCTGCAACGAGCTTCTTCTTACAATCTGTGATGAGATTTTCTTCCCCCGTTAAGAACAAGTCATCCACATACAATAGCAATATAATTGGCTCATCATTCATGACCTTGAAGTAAAGGTTATAATTAGCTTTACTCTTGGTAAATCCCAAGCTCGTCGGGAAACTATCAATTATGCCATACCAAGCTCTAGGAGCTTGCTTCAACCGGTACAGATCTTTCTTCAACCTGCAGGCATGAGTCTTTCTATATTCAACTTCAAACCCTTGTGGTTGTTCTATATACACTTCTTCTTCAATGACACCATTTAAGAAGGTTGTTTTCAAATCCATATGGTGTAACTTCCACTTCATTTTGGTTGCAAGAGCTATGATGGTTCTAATAGAAGTATATCTAGCTACAAGAGAAAATGTGTCTTCATAATCAATACTTTCCTTTTGACAAAAACCACAAGCCACAAATATTTCTTTATGTTTTTCAATACTTTCGTTTGTTGCTTGTTTTATCTTATATATCCACTTGGAAGATACCACATATTTGGTCTTTGGTCTGGGAACTACTTCCCATACATCATTCTTTATAATGGACTGATATTCTTCTATCGCGGCATCCATTCACTCTTTGTTTTGAATGGCTTCTTCAAAGCAAGTAGGTTCCTTTACTATGAGATCACACATCAGGGCCATATAACTTCAGAATGGCGTAGGTTTCTTACTTTGTCTCATGGTTCCTTCTAAGGCACCATACTTCTTTGCATCTTGAATAAGTTCCCTTTCCCAAGCTAGCTTTCTCTTGTGATAGATCACCATCTGGGGAGGTTCTTGAGATTCTATCACATCATGATCATCTGGAATCTCATCATCAGGGGTAATTGTAACTTCCTTCACAAGTTTTGCAGCTCTAGGAGCTACAAGTTCTTCTTCATATACTTCTTCAAGATGGAATTTCCTTGATCTCTTGAGTGTTGCTTCTTCATCAAAGGTTACATCTCTGCTAATCTCAATATGATGGTAACCTAGTATGTAAATTCTAAAGGCCTTAGAGACCTCACAATATCCAACAAATATTCCCTTCTTTGTTGAGGGATCCAACTTAGTTCTCTTTTCTTTCGGAATGTGTACAAACTCTGGAAAACCAAATATTTTTATATGGCTTACTTTTGGCTTCTTTCCGGAGAAAATTTATTCGGGGGTTTTGAATCCAAGTGCATTATGGGATAATCTATTTTGGACATAAATTGTTGTTCTTACTACTTCAGCCCATAAGTGCATTGGAAGATCTTAATCATGAATCATAGTCTTTACTACTTCCATAATCATTCTATTCTTTCTTTTTGCTACACCATTATAGTGAGTAGTGAGCTCCCTCTTAATCTCGACATCTATGAAAAATCTTCCAAATTCATTTGAGGTGTACTCTCCTCCATTATCTGACCTGAGTATCTTGATTTTTCTTGCGGAGAGGTTTTCTACCAAGGCTTTGAATTCCTTGAACTTTTTGAGTACTTCATCTTTTGATTTCAAGAAATAAACCCAAGTCTTATGAGGGTAATCATCAATAAATGATACATAGTATACATACCCACTTAGATAGGTTGATGGCATTGGACCACATACATATGAGTGGATAAGCTCCAAGATTCCTTCTTCTTTATTGTCTCTCTTTGGGAAAGGATTCTTTATGTTCTTTCCTTGTGCACATCCCTTGCATACACCTTCATGATCAACCTTAAATTATGGTAATCTTGTAACTACCTTGTTTACATATGGTAAGGCTTTGTAGTTGATGTGAGCTAGTCTTGTATGCCAAAGTTCACAAGGACTCTCAGTGGAGTGGGTCAAGGCTCCATCCGAGTGACCTTTTAGCTTGTACAAACCACCTTCTTTTGTTCCAATAACAATTGCATCTTCTATGGTTTTCCCTTTAGGACACATAAGAACTTCACCATCTATGAATGCAACCCTGAAACCTTTCTTATCTAGAGCTAATATAGAAAGTAGTTTCTTTGTCAAACCTAGTACATAGAGTACATCCTTCATTCTCATCAGAGTTCTTGAATCCAATTTGTAGGTGGATTCTCCCATTCCTTTGATAGGGTACTAATAATCATCTCCAAGTGAAACTTTCTGGGGGAAGTCCTTTTCTGTAAGACTAGAGAGAATGCCTTTATGTCCTGTCATGTGCTTAGAGGCGCCATTGTCTATAAGCCAAGTATCCTCTCCAGGTGTCACAAATCTTGAGAGGGTGGAAAATAAAACATAATCTTCAATTTCTTCTTTATTCACTTTCTTGGGTGGCTCATCATCTTCAATTCCATGGGCATGATGTCTTTTGTTATTTCTCTTCTTGTACTCTTCCCTTATGGTAGGACAATTCTTAGCAATGTGTCCCATCTTATCGCAATGATAACATTGATAAGAGGAGAATTTTTTTTTCTTTTCTTTGACCCTTATGATATTTCTGGAATCTCTTTGGAGGGTGAGATTGTTTATGGAAGTGGGTGAATCTCTTTGGGGAGTGAGAGTCTTTATGAAGGTGGGTCTCCTTTTGGAAATGATGCCTTCTCTTTCTTACTTAGCATGAGCATCTAGGGCTTGATCTTCATCCCTTAAAAGTACAGCTTCTTGGTTCGCTTCTCTTGCTTCTTCTTGAACACATTCTTCCCATAGATTGTCAAATTGGAGTTTCTCTTTTCTTACACAGATGGTTTGGATGAAGGTATCCCAAGGTCTTGTGAGACCATTAAGAGTTGTCATGGTGAGTTCATATTCATCCAAGTTGTCTCCAATTTCTTTTAACTGTTATTTGAATTGAGTAACCCTAGATAAATAGTCTTGAATTGTTTCTCTTTTTTTCATCTTTGTATTCTTGAGTTGGGTTCACAAGTTCATCTTTCAATTGATGTTCTTTCCTTCATACATTATGATTAGAGCATCAAACATCTCCTTTGGAGTATTCTTAGAAGACACTTGAGGGATCAAGTGGTATTTAATGGAATCTGCAATTATCATTTTGGCCCAAATCATATGCTTCTTGTACTTCTCTTTGGCTGCTGCTTCTTCAGGTTCTGGTACATTTTCTTTTATGAATTTTACAAGATCGTTCTCTTCAAGAATGAGTCCAATTTTGTACTTCCATGCACGAAAATTTTTCACACCTTCTAACTTGTCAAAAAGCTTGGTGCTTGCAGACATCTTGACCTGGAGCTAAGAAAATGACCAGGAAATGAAAGTGCTCAGAAAATGAATCTGAACTTACCAGGAGATGCGTTGGGCTAAGGCGAGTTGGCTAGAGCTGATTGTTTTCAAAATTTCCAAGTTTTACCCCTTGAAACTTGACCTGTGTAAATCTGGATTGGCTTTTGGTACTGGTTCTGGTTTCCTGGTTTTCTGGTACCAGCCAAAACTAGGGTTTGAATTTCCGGAGAATATGGCCACTGAAAAGGTGCACTCAAGCTGCTAAAATAGTTGCTAGGGTGGGGCGCACTTCCCTAGATGGTTTTAAGTTATAAATTATTCTCCAAAAAAAAACCTTAATTTTATTCTACGACAATAGTGATCTTTTTAGATACCCAGTGAAAGGTGCTCTATTCAGTCAAGCTCTGATTCCATGTTAATTTTTAGTGTTGTTATTAGGTTATCAATGCATTTCCAAAACAAAAACATAAAGATGATCACTGAAAGAAACACAATCACAAGGTATACATCATTTTATTCTGGGAAACCCTCATGGGGGAGAAAACCGAGCAAAAACTTCCTCAATAATAGATTGCCAGTACAATGTCAAGACTAAGACCAAACCACCAAGAATAATCTAGAGCTGAGCATACGCCTCTCTTCTCATTCTTGCATCTGCAACTTCCTTCAAAAGATGTGCACTAGAAGTGTGAATGAGTGAGTAAACAAATGAGGTTTCATCCTCACTTATAAATACTAGTTGAGGAGGTGCTAGGGTTGTGTCTCTTCACCAAGTAAGGCTGACTTCTTCCAAGAGTTGTTAAAACTACTTTATAAACCCTAAGGGCTAACTTTACGAATACCACCATATAAATATGGTTTGATCAATACACAAAAGTGGATTTGGTCTTATTGACCAATACAATGATATTGCTTCTAGCAATATGAAAGGACTTAACCTCCTCATTGGCTTAAGCCCCCTTTTCCATCTACAATTCATGGATGATATGCTACTTATGGAACATCCCTATACCAAGAAAGAAACATCCATCAAATTATTCCTTGATTCTTTCTTGTTAACTTACATAATGGCCATTAACCAAGACAAATCCCTTATCTTCTTCTTCAATATGCCCTTGATCACCCAGTGCAACATCATAAGAATCATAGGCTTCGAAAATGGTTATCTTCCCTCGAAATATATGGGAGATCCTCTCATAGAAAAATGTGAGGATGAATATCTCTCGGGAAAGCTTTTTGAATCATGTAGAGGTTGATGCACACTCTGTGTCTTTGTGTTGCCCACGTTTTGAATTATGTAAATCCAGTTAACGTCCCAAACGCTGCTCCAGCCCCTTCGCCAACTCTCCCACCAACCTATCATCGTCAGTGTGATTGAAATAGAAATTAAATCCCATGTCTTCTCCTGACGAAATTCCTTCAAAGCTTTTCATCATAACTCGCACAGTTTTTCTTAATGTTTGGCCACGATACGCAACCCATAAGCACAACTCCAAGAGATTATTGGAATTTTCCTAAAGCTCTGAATAAGTGTAGACTCATCTCGTATAATGCGCTCCAGAAAACTTTCATTAAACATCCCACTGTAGTACTAAGAAAATGTACTAAAACCTTCATCGCACAACCTTTTCTTGCCATTCCATTATGAGAAGATGCGTCCCTTAATCCTTATTTACATCCATTAACATGGCGATGTTCCATTCACTTGCCTTCATTTGGGCTTGTTTTTCAATAAGGATCATAGTAACATTTAAAATTAAAGACAACTTAAAGGTGGCAATTCCTCTTTCAATATAAAACCTAGCTTGGATAATAGTGCTATGACAAGCATCGTATCACATATTTTGCTATGGTATGGCATGACATAATGCAGAAGGTATAGTCCTTATGTCATAATTTAAAATATAGGAGACATTTTGAAAAGTGAGATAATGTATCATGATCTCAAAATTTGAATTTGTAACGTGACATGTCTTTAATTAACCTTTAACAAATCCTTTTATTTTCCCTTTATGAGAAAGCTATGTAGACCAAGGGAGTATATGATATGAAGAGTGATATTTTGAAAAGTGAGGAAGGACATGGAAAAGTAATATGTTGGGTAAGACATGGAATGATTTCAAGATTAGAACATGGTATTTATTTACTTTTTTCATCAAAGGTTATATAAAGTGAGTTATATGGGAATAAAGAGTGATAATAGGGACTTTTGACATATAGTGTCATCGACGCGAATAATGTGCAAAGCGAGAAAAGGGTCAAGTTTAGAATGAAGTCAAGTATCCAAAAAATGTCCAAGCACATTGCGCCAACCTTTAAAGATAATAAGAGAAACTTTGTGTAAGTAGTATGATTCAAGGGGGAGCCTAACAACTCTTTACCAACTAAGTCATGTTGACAAAAATCGTCGTCAACAATGGGGAACCAATATTTTCTCGGAAATTAGATCAAGGAAATTTTCCCTCTTTTGTGATGACTTTGGGTAGCAACATGAACAACTAAACATACATGCAATCTTTAAAATAGATAGAACCTCTTCCACTCTTGAAACCGATATCATGCCAGTCATTATTGGGGGGAGGAGACAAGGCAAAATCCACAATGGATGGAGAAATTGGAAATCAAGAGAAAGTTGGCCTCCACTGATCTCATAAGAGGGAATAGACCTCTTAAGAGAAGAAGAATCATAATTAAGAAGGGTCAATACATTCTCTATTGGGGCCTATTGTAATCTAAGGGATACACAATAAAAGAAATGTGGTTAATTAACCATAATATACAAGCAAATGTTATACACAAATACATACATGGAAGGAGGAGAAGGAGAGAAGTAACTATGGAACCAACAACAATTAGTCTTTATTATATATGATCAATAGAATCCCACATTACATCTCAAGTCCATGTATATTTATACATTTACATCAAAGGAAGGTAGTTATATAATTGCATTGATTGATCGACCTAGCATGTGGATCAACTGACCCAACTATCTAGTAAGTTACACTTCTTGGTTGACTAACTCCATACATTGGTCAACTCTTTAGACTAGTCGACCAATCAACTAGGTTCCTCCAACATCTCCCCCACCCTCAAAGTCTTCTTTATCCTGAATAAGGGAGGAGATAAAAACATACACTACATTACAAAATTACAACAAATAGTGATAAAGGATTGGAAATCTAAACATTGTTATTTTCTCTTGAATGTGCCACAGTGGCTAGTCGATTCACTAAGAAACTTGGGTTGAAGAATTTAAAGCTTGATCGAGGAAATTAAGTTGGTGGAGGGAATCGCAAAGAAGTGAATGGACTTGCAATCTTTGATAATCCTTTTATGAATCTTCGGTAATAATCGAAAAGACTCGTGAATGATTTGACCTCTGCCACTTTCTTTGGCGTTGGCCATCCTCTAATGGCCTCTATCTTCTCAGGATCAACTTCTATCACTGCTGCTGAAATTATATGCCCCAAGTAGTGAATCTTCATTTGATAAAAGATGCACTTACTTAGTTAGCATACAATTTATGCTCTCTTAAGACTTGCAACACCATTCTTAAATGTTGTTCATGTTCCTCTTCTGATTTAGAATAGACGAGGATATCATCTAGGAACACAATTACAAACTTGTTCTGGTACTCCCTGAACACTCCATTCATCAAACACATAAAGATTATTGGGGCATTTAATAGTCCAAATGGCACTACCATGAATTCATAATACCCATATCTTGTTATGAATGTTGTCTTGCTTATGTCTTCTTCCTTTATCCTTATTTGATGATAGCCTGATCTCAAGTCAATCTTTGAAAAGATTCTTGCACCTTTCAGCTGATCAAACAAATCATCAATTCTGGGAAAATGATACTTATTATTTGTGGTAACCTTATTAAGCTGCTTGAAATCAATACATAGCTTTAAGGTTCCATCCTGCTTATTCACAAAAAAAAATCGGGGCTCCCCAAGGCGACACACTTGGGCGTATGTATCCCTTCTTCAAAAGTTCTTCAAGTTGCATCTGCAACTCTTTTAGTTATGGTGTGCCCATTCTGTAAGGTGTCTTAGACACTGGGGCAACTCCTGGCACCAAATCAATGTCTCTCTTTGGTGGCAATCCTGGAATTTCTCTAAAAACATCTTCAAAATCCCTCAAGACCGGATGGTCTTCAATGCTTTCCACCTTGTCTTTGGTTGCCTCTTCCATATGGGCTGCAAACATCTGACATCCCTTCCTAAATCTCTTCTTCAACTACATAGCTGAAATCTCTCTAACAACTACAACTCTTGAATGCCTTGAATCTTGCCTTGCTGCCCTTCCCCGTCAAGACATGTTATTGTCTTCTTGTAACAGTCTAGGACAACATGATGTTTTTTCAACCAATCCATGCCAATTAGATAGTCATATGAACCCAATGGTATGATGTTTACATCTACCTTTGTGCTAAGTCCATTAATGTCTATTTGAAAATATTTAACCAACTCATTGATCTTCCTCTCAGCTCCAATGTCTAACTTAACTAACCAAGATTTCTTATGCTTAGTTCTTTGCAAGTGAAATCTTTTAATAATTTTAGCATTTATGTAACTATGGCTAGCTCCATAATCAATTAAAATTGCTATGGGATGGTTATCAATCTTACCTTCCACTTCAATCATGGGGGATTGATATTCAACTTACTTGTTGCCCAAGGATGTATAAATACTTGGCATGCTTCCTCCCATGTCTTCCATTATTTCATCCTCATGAATGTTGTGGACAATCCTCATTCTTTCTCCTTTGTGAGGGCAGTCCCTATATAAGTGATTTCCCACACATCCCCAACATTGAAAATGTTGTTACCTTGGCCTTTTCCCAAATGAACTTGCATTCTTTTAATCATTTTGGGTTGCTTGACCTTGTTGATTTGCTTGGGAGTTATTTCTGAAAAAGGGTGGCTTAAAACCTTTCTTCCTTTGATCATTTTTCCCTTTCATCTTGTCATTCCAAGCTTTTTGGAAAATTGGCCTACCTTTTCTTTTCTCATAAAGGTGTATTTGTCTCCTTATTGTTTCCTCCAAGGTCTTGGGATTATCATATTGTATCTTGTCGCTATAGAAGGAGGATAACCCACTTAGAAACCTTTGGATTTTAACCTTCTCATCCTTGATGAAGTCAACATACTTCAACAATTCAAAGAACCACTTTTCATATTTCTCCATTGTCATGGTTCCCAACTTGAGTGCAAAGAACTCTTTCATCTTTCTTTCATAGTATTGCTCGGACAAATATTTATCTTAGAAATATCCTTTGAACTGCCTCCATGATATCCTCTTCTCATCGAGGTTCTTGGGTTGCTTAAGCTGATCCGACCACATGGTTGCCTTTCCTTGCAAGTGGTAGGTGGAAATTCTGGCTTCTACCCGGGATGGGTAATCATGCATATAGAAATATTTCTTCATTTCCAACAGTTAGGCCTTTTCCTCTTCTCCTTTCCTATTCTCACCATTGAAAGTAGGTGGCTTAATTTTCTTTATTTCAACTTGCAAGATTTCTGCCTCAGGCCTTCTTCTTTTCCTTTGAACATGAGACACACTTGGGCTGCTCCCTAGCCCTAAACTTGCACAAGTTCTTCTAGTGGACTTCCTTGGAGAATGATGGCACCTACTCATGCTTCTTGACTACCTATCATTTCCATGATCATCTCTTTTGCTATGGGATCTAGATGTTGATGCTTTTCTAGCACTAGCTGTTAGCTTGGTGCCAGAATCTTTGTTAACTTGCTTATGCAACATATTTAAGATCCGAAGTATCTCTTCTTGAGCCTTCATAATCTTTTCATTATCATCCCTACAGCTCTGCACTTTCATATGTAGGCTTCTCATAGTGACAGGCTCTCGCTCTCGCTAACATGCATACCTCTAATCTCTTCCTCATGGCTGTAAGATCCCTGGGCATCTTCCATAAATCTAGTCCTCATATAAGGACTAAATTTTCTTTTCGTACCTCTAATTCTGCAAGAAATGTGCATATAATCATTATTGTTAGAAATATGCATAGCATAAAACATTTCATCATATAGAATACATGTTGTTTCTTCATCAATTTATGAAGGACACATTGCACCAATTCAAATTTTAATTTGCTTGATGCATTCCTCCCCGAAAAAACTTCCCAACGACTTTGCTCATGACTCAATTTGAATTATGAGTGAAAAGTTACAACAACTACATGCTGCAACTCCACTCTTTTTACTGCTACATAAATCTATTTATTAATTTATGAGAAATTTAATTGCCCAAATTAAAATTCTAGTTCAATGTATGTCTTCTACTCCTCAAGACCTTTCCAACGACTATTTGTTTGTTCAAATCTGAGCTCTGAGCTAAAAGTTATGGTCTGGAGAAGTTTAGGCTATTTTACTCAATTTACTCATGTATGCTACAAGTGTCTTATTTATCTTCCTGCACATTTTCAGGTACCCATAACCAAAATGTGACTTCACCTCTAGCTTCTTTGGGTCATAATCTTTCCATCGACTACTCATGTGCCCCAAACAGACTTTTGAGCATAGAGTTATGCCCTCTGGAAGTAATACTAATGCCAAAATTTTATCCTCACTGTTTTGGTTGTAAGTTTCTCATACGAGCTCCATTTTGCGAACTATTTAGCTCATTGGATAGCTCTCTTTGAGTTCTTTTATTTGAGTTGTAGAAACAAAGTATACCTTGGTACACTATGTTCTTGTGGGTTTTAACTTGCTAAAAATGTCGTTTAGGGCCTGAAAAATGCCCCGTAAGTTGATGACCTTAAAAAATATGAAAATTTCACACAAAATTCTTTGTTTTACCACTGTAACAGTTCTTTAAATCTCAATCATTGATCTCAAATCATGATACACAACAACCTTTGATCTGACCTTGTCGGCCATTGACGATTAGTATCATCCTTTGGATGCGCAAAACGTTTTTCCAAAGCTACTGATCCGACCGTCGGTCGTCATTCCAATTCCCCGACACCCTATTTTCAAACAACTCTTAAATCGGTCATCGACAATATTTGTTGGCGAATGAAAAACTCTCCGCTAAATCTATCGATGCCCAACCACTAACCCATCGGTGTTTGACAATCCCCAATGGTTGTCGAACGCTTTCCCAAATCAGTCGATTTGACCATCGACCACTTGTGTTGGTTAACATGGCATGACATGTGGATGTTGATGTGGCATGACACATCATCCTGAGGTGTCAACTTGGATGATGTGGAATGACATGTGGATGATGACATCATCATCCTCTTTCCCCCATTGTCCATCGGTCGATTCTCTTAGACAACCCGGATACCTCGCCGACTTCGGTCGATGCCGAACCATCGACACATTGACCATTGGTGACTTCTCTAGATTGATTCAAATGCTTCGCCAAAATCGGCCAACACTCGACCATCGACCCATCGACCATTGAAAATGATCGTCGACAACTGAAAATACTTTGTCGAATTCGAATGACCCCCGATCGTCGGCCATTAGAAGTCATAGATGTCTTATGGTCGACCCAAACTCTTTGTCATTTCAGCCAATTCGTCCATTGGTCGTCGATGATTTCTCTTGGTGAATTTCCAACACTTCGCCAAACTTGTCGATTTGACCATCTATCGTCGGTGGATTCTATTGTTGAACTTCACACTTAGAAAATTTTAATCCAAAACCTTGATGAATACAAATCATCGATCTGATCCATTTCACAACCCCTAATTTAATCCTGGTTGTTGATCCCATCAACCTTTCAAATGGTCGAATCCTTAGGAATTTTTTAAATTTGTCATGACGAATCCTAGCCGTCGATCTCGAGTTCAAAATAGATCTCAGTCATCGATCCACGAAACTATCTGTAACTCTACAAGCAACCATTAAAACTTGAATTTTGATAATTTTAGGTCGAATTTCAATCTGCAATTTCACTACTCTACTCCATTAACCTTGTTAAACCATCCACACTCATTCAAACTCAGATTTTGCCCACAAATTTGGGGATTTCTCTCTAAATTCTTCGTTTTTCCCCAAATCGGTCACAAACAAAATCTGCAACATCGAATTTCACGAATTCGCTCTGGTTCGAGCCCATACAAGCCCGATGTTTGAACCAGAAGCTCTGATACCATAATGTAACGTCCCCCATCCCATCCGAAGAACATTACAATGCGAGATATACATAAAAATGAAATTTTTGCTAACTAATTTAATTCATTTACAATTAACTCATTTCATGTAGCTTTTAGCTACAAATTAAAACAGATTTAGCTACTATCTATAACCACAAAATAGAAGCATCTACATCATGCTAATAATCCACATGAAATGCAGCTAAACAACTCATTACAACAACATATAAATCAGTTCCAAATACACAAAGTTCATGCACATCAATTAAACACATAATTTAACTCAACAACAAGATAAAACACTTATCTTTTTACAACAGTTGTGCAACTAGCTGCTTAGGACTAATGTTCCACCCAACCATAGATTGATTTTTCCAAATCTCAACAACCAATCACCCTCAAGCCGAGGCTAGCAATCCAAAAAAGAGGGTGGTCTCTCACAATCCACTCACAGCTCATAAAACTCTCAACCCAACTAATATTGTCCTACAACTATCCCGATTTTTCCACCAGCTCTCTTCTTCTCGACTTGTCCAACCCAAGGATTGTACCATTCATTTATCAGGGATAACCAAGTGATGTGCCATCTGTTTATCAAGATTAACCCAAGGAATGTGTCATTCATTTATCAAATTCTCTCTGGCACAGGTAGATAGGAATCTCTTAGTTGGGAACTCAAGGGAAATTGCTGCTAGGAAAACTATAAGCAAACAAACAACAACCACTTGTTGTTTTAGTGCAACTCACACAAGAGTTCACTCTTCAGGCATGAAAACCTAGCTCTTCAGTTTTTCCAGCTCCAATTTTCTCCATTTATGCTCTAGAATTATCCATCCATGGTTGCATCGACGTCAAGATCTGTTTCTTGCTCTCCCCTTGTTTTTCGTACACAAACTTGACTAACTAAAACTTGTTGTCCCAACCCATACAAATTTCCTCTCTTTGGTTTGCCTTTCTTGATTCACACTTTTCCCCAAACTGATTGTACTCAACCCCCATGTTTCTATTAATGTTTAAGCCATTATTATAGATCTTTGCATTTCAATGAATAACAACAGCATAAGATAAGATCACTGAGAAATACACAATCACAAGAGACACATCATTTATCCTGGGAAACCCTCATGGGGCAGAAAACCCAACAAAACTTTCTTAATATAGATAGTCAATACAATGCCAAGAGATAACTCAAACAAGTACAAAAAGTCCTCTCCTAAAGATGTGCCTCTCTCTCTCTCTCTCTCTCTCTCTCTCTCTCTCTCTCTCTCTCTCTCCAACCGCAGCTCTGAAACGTGTCTCTCAATGAACAAGTGAGTGTGTGTCTAAGTGAGGCGCTAGCCTCCTTTTTTATACAAGACTGGCATGTGTGGGAGTGTCCTTTCACTGGCAGGGCTGACTTCTTCTCCTGGGTGGTTATAACCACCTTTATTATATTATGGGGCCTCTTTGATATATTATGGGGCCGACTTCTCTTTCTGCCTATTACAATTACATTATGACCAGTCCGCAAAAGGGGTATTGGTCCTTTTACAATAGCCAACATGATCTATCCACAATGGGGATTGATCCAATGAATAATATATTAAATAATAATAAGAATACACTTTGCAGTTACATTATTTCAACACTCCCCCTTAACAAGAAGGGTATTCTACAACAGCATAAGACGAGAGAGAGGACTTTATCATCAACAACATCATGAGGACAACATCATCAATATCATCTTGGAACACTGACTGGTGTATCTATAAATCATCAGAAGTTTTCTTCATCAGAAACATTGTCATTCTCAAAGGAATGCAATCATCATTTGCATTAATATGTATTAGTATAAAACTAATACATCATCATCATCACAGCACAAGGTTGGCTCATCATAATACATGACTGGCTTTACGTCACAACTGTTAAGCTGGAAGCTTAGTACTCATCTTGCTTTACGTCACAGCTGTTAAGCTGGAAGCTCAGTAGTCGTCTTGCTTTACGTCACAACAATCAAGCTGGAAGCAAGATACTAGGTTGGCTTTACATCACAACTTCTCAAGTTGGAAGCACAGTACTAGTCTCATCTCAATGTCTTGCTTTACGTCACAACACTCAAGCTAGAAGCAAGATACTAGACTGGCGTTATGTCACAACTTCTCAAGCTGGAAGCACAGTACTAGTCTCATCTCAACGTCTTGCTTTAAGTCACAACACTCAAGCTGGAAGCAAGATACTAGACTAGCTTTATGTCACAACTGTCAAGCCAAAAGCACAGTACTAGTCTTGTCTCGTCTTCTTGCTTTACGTCACAACCATTAGGTTGGAAGCAAGATACTAGACTGGCTTTATGTCACAGCTGTCAAGCTGGAAGCTCAGTACTAGTCACATCACATCTTCTTGCTTTACGTCACAACTATCAAGCTGGAAGCAAGATACTAGACTAGCTTTACATCACAACTATCAAGTTGGAAGCACAGTGCTAGTCTCATCTCATCGTCTTGCTTTATGTCATAGCAATAAAGCTGGAAGCAAGGGATGTCTCATCACAACAACTACTCCCCCTTTCGAGGAAGGTCCTTTCAGACTATACCAAGCTTATCTCGAAAGTGCTCAAAATTTACATGAGATAGAGGCTTGGTCAACACATCAGCAACCTGTTCATCTGTGCAAACGTACTAGAGCTTTAAGGCTCCTCTCTACACCATGTCACGAATGTAATGATAACGAATCTCTATGTGCTTCGACCTGTCATGGAATACATGATTCTCTGTCATCTTTATGCAACTCTGGTTGTCACATAGGATCATGGTTGCTTCCATCTCTAGGTCAAATAGGTCGGTCAACAACTTTCAAAGCCCTATAGCTTCGCAACTGGCAAAACATGCAGCAATGTATTCTGCTTCCGCTGTGTTGAGAGCAATGTTGGCTTGCTTCCTACTCTGCCATGAGATCATGGCTGATCCCAAACTGAAACAACATCCTGAAGTGATTTTTCTGTCAAAAACACTTCCTGCCCAATCTAAATCAGTGTACCCACTCAATGTGAAATCATGATCTCCATCATAATTGAGACCACAATCTAATGTACCCTTAAGGTACCTCATCACATGTTTTGCAGCCACAAGGTGAACATGTCCGGGTTCTACCAGAAACTGACTCAAGGTGTTCACGACAAAACAAATGTCTGGTCTGGTGTTCGTTAAGTACATCAACAATCCAATAATCTATCCATACAGTGTGACATCAATCAATTCTGACGAAGTATCAATTAGTAGCTTCAACTTCATTTCCATGGGTGTATTCATGGGCTTGCACTCTAACATGTCGAATCTCTTCAAGATTTCAACTGCATACTTTCCTTGGTTAAGGAAGATCCTCTTTGGACTCTGCCATACCTCAAGACCTAAGAAATAGTGCATTAGGCCAATGTCTTTCATCTCAAATTATGAGGTGAGTATCTTCTTACATTCGGTGATGAGTTTTTCTTCTCCAGTTGATAATAAGTCATCCACATATAGCAATAGTATCATTGGCTCATCGTTCATAACCTTGAAGTAGAGGTTAGAATCTACTTTACTCTTGGTAAAACCCAAGCTCGTCAGAAAACTGTCTATCCGACCATACCAAGCTCTAGGAGCTTGCTTCAATCCGTACAAGGTTTTCTTCAACTTGTAGACATAAGACTTCTTGTCTTCAACTTCAAATCCTTGAGGTTGCTCTATATACACTCCCTCTTCGATAACACCATTTAGAAAAGTTGTCTTTATGTCCATCTGGTGTAACATCCACTTCATCTTACTAGTCTGGGCTATGATGGTTCTGATCGAAGTGTATCTAGCTACAGGAACGAATGTCTCTTTATAGTCAATGCCTTTTTTTTTTTTTTTGAGAAAAGCCATGAGATACAAATCTTGCTTTATATTTCTCAATACTTCCATCGAAAACATGTTTTATTTTAAAGAGCCATGTGGACGATACCACATCCTTGCTATTCGGTCTGGGAACTATTTCTCATACATTGTTCTTTATTATGGATTGGTATTCTTCTGTCATGGCATCTGCCCATTCTTTCTTCTGAATGACTTCTTCAAAGTAGGTAGGATCCTTTTCTAGGAGATCACACATCAAAGCCATATAATTGGAGAATGGCTTAGGTCTCTTCACATGTCTCATATTTCCTTTGAGAACAACATACTTCTCTCCATCTTGAATAATCTCTCTAGCCCAAGCTGGCTTTCTTTTATGGAGGATTGTCATATGAGGAGGTTCTTGAACTTCTATTATATCATGGTCTTCTAGAATTTCCTCATTAGGGAAAGTTACGACTTCCCTCACTGGTTCTG
>JZKD02S1853133.1:73842-85684 GCA_000966675.3 Picea glauca
AAGAGAGAGCGAGTGTGAGTGTATGTAAAATGAAATGCTAGAGAGAGGATTCTTTTTATAGCTAGGGAGAGGGGTTAGGGCTAGTATAATAATAATTAAATATTGACAATTAATTAATATTAATGTAAATTATAAAAACCCCAATCACATAAAACAAGAGGGAAAGCAAGACAACAAGGGGGAACCTTTTAAGACAAAGTCAAGGGGGCATCCATAATGGCAAAACATGTCCACATGAGTCTCATAATGACCTATAAACTTTATCATCACTGCATAAGAGGGTACATCAACAATGTGGTCATGTCCATCTTCATAGGCACTCCTAGGTCTCATGGACCATCCCGGGAGAGAGGAAGGGGATCACACATCAATACATCTTGGTATTTCACCAAGATCTACCTGGTCAAAGACCAGGTTGCCCCAGAACACATCTGGGGGCCCTAGAACACATCTAGGGTCTTATCCACCAAGGTACAAAACCAAGGATCAACCCATGCATTAAGCAAGGGCTCCCTGGAACACATCCAGGGGCCCTAGAACACATCTAGGGACTTATATCAACCACCAAAGAACACATCCAAGGATCAATCCAAGCATCGGGCAAGGATTCCCTAGAACACATCCAAGGGCCCTAGAAGACATCTAGGGACTTACTGCTTGGTCCAAGACCAAGAACCCTAGTCATATACCTGGGGCCCTCACTAGGGTCTTTTGCCATGGCTCTCACTGCTTGGTCTCATACCAAGAAACCCCAGGAGTGTGTTGGGAGCCCTAGTCCTCAGCTAGGGTCTTATGCCATCCTCCAAGAAAATGGCTCTTGCTGCTGCACTAATTTCAACAATCATGCTTCACAAGTTCTTTCACTTCTTTAAACTTATCATTGATTTCCTATATATTTTCCTCGTGCTCTACGTAAAGAAGACTTCTTTGAATGTTTCCCAAATGTTATCCATCGTGTTAAAATTGCAGCTATCCCACCATGTACTAGCTTCATCATCAAGGTAACTTGGTATATCATATAATATTATATCAATTTATTTCATAATACACAACAATTTTCTAAAATCAATCCCATCTTAATCTCTACATAGCATTGGTATATCCATATGATCCATATGATCTTGTAATGTAAGTACCAAAACATAATGTTATATTAAAACTAACATAACTTGCTCTTTGATGCAGATTTGCAGATGAAAATTTGTGATTATTTAGTTTTAGATGCCTTCTTCAAGACACTTCAAATCCCACCTCAATCAGAGTTATGAATTAAAACTTATGCAGATTCTACCACAGGTTGTTAGAGTTGTCCACGAAATCAGGGTTTTTCAAGAACCCTAAGTTCTAACTTAAAATATGAATATCTATGAAACTACTGCCCAAAATGGTCTGAATTTTTTGCTGATTATTTTCCTTTTTTGTCCTCCCATCGCCTTTTGAATCCCCTGATTTAGACCCAAATCAGGGGATATCTCATTTGAAGATGATGCAATGAATTTGACCCTTCTCCAAGACTGTTAAAAAGCTGACCTTGAACGACTTGTAACTCCAAAATTCCACACAAAATTTTGAAAAATTTTAAAAAGAGGTACCTTGAACTGTCTTCTTTCCAATGTATCCGATCTCACTGAATTTGGATCAGCCAATCAAGAGTTATGACAACCTACTATTTTTTTCACTCTCTTCAAGATTGGATTTGAATTGCACGAATTGTAGCCCCTATAATTTTGCACCATGTCATTGAAAATTGGACCTGTGATGATATTTCCTATCTCCAAAAAATCAAGCTTCACAGAATTTGGATCTGTCTAGAGAAAGATATTGCTGCATGAACACATCGTGCTTCTTCTATCACTAGTCTCGCATAAGCCCCTGCTTTGATACCACTTTAAGTGCTCCAAATTGCACAAAAATAGAAAGTACATCAAGATATACCCAAAGTAACAAAGTATTATGAAATATTCATAAGATAATGGCACTATTTAGAAAATAGCACAAAGCATCAAAATACTGCACACATACATAAAGATTGGAGGAAGCACATCGAACACATTGCTTCCAAGTGATGTGTTTGCACACCCCCTTCCCTTGAAAGATAGATAGGGGAATCCTTCTACCCAAATAGGTATAAAATGCCTCATACATGCAAACCAATAAAATATAGGAGGATTGATTGTCCAATGATGCCTTAAAATGAGAGAAAAATCATCTCTTTTTAGTATTAAAGTTCTAAACTGACCAATCATCATCTTAACCCTAGATCATGGCTGGTGTGCCTATGCACATAATAATGTAGCATTACGGGTGCCTAACAAAATGGCCAAACACATAAAATTACCTTAATGACACATTACATTGACTTATATAGCCCAATTAATACTTGTGGACCTATAGGACCCAATGAAAGGTCAAATTGTATGCTTTACCTCTGTTGTGCTAGGGGCACAACAAGGGAACAATGATCAATTTGTACCAATGTTTAAAAGTCGAAATCAGACTCGGAATCGGCCAAGGGTTAGACCAGACTCATATTGAAATCAGATTTGAATCAGTTGAAGGCTAGACCGGACTCATATTGGAATTGGATCTGAATCAACTGATGACTCAATTTATGAACCAGTTTACTTAATACTGCATAAAATATGAAATTAAAAACAAATTATATTCATGTACAACAATGTTGTACCAGTTGAGTGGGCCAGTTTGATCGGTTCCATACCAAACCGGACAGTTTGGTATGGAACTGGTTCAGGGTTGGTTCATCCTCTTTTGGGGTCAAACCAACCGGTTCCAGTTCGGTCAGGTTTTTAAAACACTGATTCGAACATCAATTTCAAATCAATGATGTTTTCTTGCCCCCTATTTGACACCATCCATGAGGTACGTCCTAATGGACAGACTTAGCAAGTTGTTTTTCCATTTGTGGACTAAGATCGATGTTTTACATCAGGTTGTAGCCTTCCAATTCAAGTCATGATTGTCCATCTGTAATTTCATTCCCCTAACCATCTCTTTTACATTGCACCATAGTGCCATTGGCACTAAAACTTGGAAAGTTTCTAAGGTTCAACTTTCAACCCCACATATGACACTAACTTGCAGTTTCTGAAGTTATGAGTGGTTGTTGGAATCAATAAGTGTAAGCATAGTTCTTCCCTTGACCATGCTCCATTCTCTAAAAGTCTAATAGTCCCAAAATCGTTGAGATCACTTGTAATTAATCTTTAAGATTGACAATTATCCTCATCTTCCATTTTATCTTGTTGATCACTTTCAACCACTTTAGGTTGTTAAACTAATCCATTTCGAGTATATATAAAATAACACTGATGAGCTTTGCAACTTACCTTAGGCTTCTCCAACAATAGTGATGGGAGAAGAATTAGATTTTAGAATACCCGTTGGTTCTACCCTCTTGGTAACCTCTGAATAAGCTCCTGCTTGCTTAATGGCCTCTTCAAGAGTGGTAGGTATAAAAGCTTTGATATATCCCCAAATAAAGTCTTTCAATCCGTTGACATGATAACAACAACACATTGGGGAAAGACATTTTCCACAAAGTTGGCTATTTCGTAGTGTTAACATTCAGATTTGCAACTTAGGCAAATCTACACGGTGTCAAGCTTTCAATTTGTCAAAGCCTAGTACCTACCATGTAAAAAGTGGGAATTTTCACTCTTCAGGTCAAGCTTTATGACAAGGTTCAACTTTCAAGTGTTTCAGCTAGACTTAACAGGATGATCTAATCAGAGTAGCAACTGACACAGATTCATGGCGACTATCATTTTAGACTTCTTCATTTCAGGATTCAATTGATTTCACACTCAAGTTATACTTAGCTTAAGTGATGATAATTTCGAGCTAGATGCATCATATTAGAGTGACCTTACTGTTTTTTCAAGACAAAGCATGGGCTTGTAGGAGGTTGCTTGCTTAGCAAAAATGGCATGGAGAAGTTGCTTGTTTTATAAGGTTGTTTGAACAGCAAGAAAACTATATTTTGGTACTGACTTTGAAGAGGAATGGTTTGCAACTTCGCAGATTCAGGATCACTTTACCTCTACTTTATGACATGTAAGGACAGTGTTTGCAGAAGAGATAAGCATTCTTTGCCATTGGGACAGCACCTTATGATACTGTGTGCCAGTGCTATCTTTGAAGACAAGCCAGGTGCCTTTATTTTTAAGGTATACCGACATTGTTTTAAAGGAATTTTGCAGTATTTTGTGATTGTTTTGCCCTTGAAGAAAGCACTTTTGTTTGCCGGTATCTGTCATCATCTATAGCAGATACTTTCAGCCTACACCAGCACTTAATAGTAGGCTCAATTTTGATCCGAAAAGGAGCACTTGCTTTGCTGGTTTCACTTAGCAGATAGCAAGGAGTAGTCCACCCATTGTATATGCATGATTTGAGAGTGATTTCAGAGGGTATAAAGCTTGCAGAACAATGCCTAGGGACAGCATGTATCATCACTTCATGAAAGCATCAAGTGGAGCGCCACTTTGAGGATTGATTCAACAAGATTTAAACGTTGCTTTCAGAGCAAACAAAGTCAATTCAAACCCCATTCATGTTTGAAGAAGGCACTATTGGGAAGGACAGATATTATTATGATGAATAATTGGTTATTGCGCATTTCAGAGATGCTTTCAAGAGCGAGTAATGTGGTTTTGGATTTTGTATTTATGCTAAGTTCAGCGCAGTGAAGAACACCCTGAATAAGTCCTGATTTTGCTTTTGTAAAGAATTGATCACCTAAGGGAGGTGTTGTCATGGAAGACGGAGATCAGAAGCATTGAAGTATGATTATTGCTTTATGGTCTTACCTAGCTTTGCAAGCGATCCAATTTTAGACCCTGTATGTATGCTAAATTCCAACTAAGGAAAGGCAACAGAATGGGGTTGATTCTAGCAGGTTGAAGTGCTATTTTTTAAGACAAGAAAAGAAGATCAAATTTTGGTAATGAAGGCACTGCATGACAATTGTTTTTGGCATGCTTTTGTGGAGATTAGGATATCTTATTTTTTAGTAGAACTAAAGCACCCCATTGGAGCTTGATTTAGGTGCTGCAGGAGAAGTATTTTCAGAAAGATTGGAGTGATAAGAAGGCATTTTCTGGGAGTTATTCTCAGTGTCTGTTTGCAAGTCTTATCTTATCTTATTTTGAGCAGAAGGGTGCCTCTTATCACCATACATGCATGCTTTATCTGAGCTATCTTTGGTCTACTTCAGCACTCAGCTGGAGGAGTTTAATTTTGGCTGTCTCCTCTGTTTATAACACTCTTATCTCTGCTTTTGTGGTGCAGCTTTGAGTAAACATGAGCCCACTCTTTGAAGGTTTTTTCAACACTCAGAATATGTTATTTTGGATGAAGATAGAGAACCCAGCCTAGAGGCAGCTTTCTTCTTGCTTTTGTGGACATTCATTCTTAGATGGTTTTAGTGCTTTGTGGAGGCTGTTATTGGCAGCATGACAAACTTATCTTCAGGAATCAGCAGTGATCAAGGAGTCTATTCATGGCCAATCTGGGCAGTTTTGTGCTTGCTTTGGGGAGGACTCATTCGTTTAGCCTGGGAGCCTAGCCTTGGGTTATTTTTAGACTGTTTTTAGGATTATGCTTTGCTTGTGTGATATGGATATGCATGGCCTCCATATTTAGATTAGGGTTTTCAGATATAGGTCAATCCTCAAGAATAAAAAGAGGAGAAGGTCAAAGGAGCATATCATCGGTGTCTTGAGTTTTAAATTTTCTTTATTTCCTTGCTCCCATTCTTCCACTTGAGTGTTAGAGTCTTCAACTTGCTATCAAGTTCTTGAGCTCATCATATTTCTCATTGAGTTCATCTTCAAGTGGTGTGAGGAGATAGGAGCTCCAAGGCTTGGTCTTTCGATACTTTTGGATTCCTGAGAATGTGATGCCAATCTGAGCTTATCAGACTTATATACTTGCTACTCATCTGATTAATACAGAAAGGATCAGCCTCTTTGGCAGAGGCATATTCAAGTATCTTGGTGGTGTAAGAATTTATCTTGTGATAGCTCTTCGCTTTAATATTCTAATTCAAAAGATATTTTGACAGTAAGATCCACTTGCCTTGCTAGTATTCTTTCCTTTCATACTCCATTCCCTACAAAGTACAAACTATGGCACCTGTCATTTAAATTGGTGTTTGCCTAAGACTCTATTTGTTATTTTGAGGAATTAAACAACTGTTTTAGAGGTTAAAACTTGCAGAGCTACAAGTATCCCTTGAAAATTCAAGAAGATTGTTCACTGTTTCAAAGTCAAAGACTGCAGATTTTTGAAGTATGCTGTAGATTTCAGTGTTCTTTAGCTGTTTTTGGAGTGTTTTCATCGCAGATTTGCAGACTTTGATCGCAGACCAGCAAGCTTTTGTTGCAGATTTGAAGTGCTTAATTTGTTGATTTTAGGGAGAAGGGAGACCCTTCTTGGACTAGCACACACTAGTCCAGAAGTGAAAGAGTATTGGTGGCATAAGTACTTTCTGTAATTGATCACAGAATGACTCCTTTCAAAGGACGATTTAAAGTGATAACAGGCATACCTCTCCAGAATAGTACATCTTGGTGTCTTATTGCTTCATTTTTTTAAGGTCTAAGCAGTGACCTTCCTGGATATAAGACTCAAAGTTGTAGAAAAATAGTCACAAATTGGTCCCAAGTGGTTATTTCCAATTGATCATCTGCAAACCACTCATGTTTAAATATTTGCCACCAATCAAACACTGTCTGATCAATGTGTAAGGTGCCAAATTGAATTTCTTGATAATGTTCCATACAATTTAATAAAAAAAGTGCAATTTACCTATCCCACAACCCTCACTTTAATATCTTTGTTCACTCCATCGGGCTTAGGAATGGAAGCCTGCTCAAGTAACCTTTGATTGNAAATAGCACAAAGCATCAAAATACTGCACACATACATAAAGATTGGAGGAAGCACATCGAACACATTGCTTCCAAGTGATGTGTTTGCACACCCCCTTCCCTTGAAAGATAGATAGGGGAATCCTTCTACCCAAATAGGTATAAAATGCCTCATACATGCAAACCAATAAAATATAGGAGGATTGATTGTCCAATGATGCCTTAAAATGAGAGAAAAATCATCTCTTTTTAGTATTAAAGTTCTAAACTGACCAATCATCATCTTAACCCTAGATCATGGCTGGTGTGCCTATGCACATAATAATGTAGCATTACGGGTGCCTAACAAAATGGCCAAACACATAAAATTACCTTAATGACACATTACATTGACTTATATAGCCCAATTAATACTTGTGGACCTATAGGACCCAATGAAAGGTCAAATTGTATGCTTTACCTCTGTTGTGCTAGGGGCACAACAAGGGAACAATGATCAATTTGTACCAATGTTTAAAAGTCGAAATCAGACTCGGAATCGGCCAAGGGTTAGACCAGACTCATATTGAAATCAGATTTGAATCAGTTGAAGGCTAGACCGGACTCATATTGGAATTGGATCTGAATCAACTGATGACTCAATTTATGAACCAGTTTACTTAATACTGCATAAAATATGAAATTAAAAACAAATTATATTCATGTACAACAATGTTGTACCAGTTGAGTGGGCCAGTTTGATCGGTTCCATACCAAACCGGACAGTTTGGTATGGAACTGGTTCAGGGTTGGTTCATCCTCTTTTGGGGTCAAACCAACCGGTTCCAGTTCGGTCAGGTTTTTAAAACACTGATTCGAACATCAATTTCAAATCAATGATGTTTTCTTGCCCCCTATTTGACACCATCCATGAGGTACGTCCTAATGGACAGACTTAGCAAGTTGTTTTTCCATTTGTGGACTAAGATCGATGTTTTACATCAGGTTGTAGCCTTCCAATTCAAGTCATGATTGTCCATCTGTAATTTCATTCCCCTAACCATCTCTTTTACATTGCACCATAGTGCCATTGGCACTAAAACTTGGAAAGTTTCTAAGGTTCAACTTTCAACCCCACATATGACACTAACTTGCAGTTTCTGAAGTTATGAGTGGTTGTTGGAATCAATAAGTGTAAGCATAGTTCTTCCCTTGACCATGCTCCATTCTCTAAAAGTCTAATAGTCCCAAAATCGTTGAGATCACTTGTAATTAATCTTTAAGATTGACAATTATCCTCATCTTCCATTTTATCTTGTTGATCACTTTCAACCACTTTAGGTTGTTAAACTAATCCATTTCGAGTATATATAAAATAACACTGATGAGCTTTGCAACTTACCTTAGGCTTCTCCAACAATAGTGATGGGAGAAGAATTAGATTTTAGAATACCCGTTGGTTCTACCCTCTTGGTAACCTCTGAATAAGCTCCTGCTTGCTTAATGGCCTCTTCAAGAGTGGTAGGTATAAAAGCTTTGATATATCCCCAAATAAAGTCTTTCAATCCGTTGACATGATAACAACAACACATTGGGGAAAGACATTTTCCACAAAGTTGGCTATTTCGTAGTGTTAACATTCAGATTTGCAACTTAGGCAAATCTACACGGTGTCAAGCTTTCAATTTGTCAAAGCCTAGTACCTACCATGTAAAAAGTGGGAATTTTCACTCTTCAGGTCAAGCTTTATGACAAGGTTCAACTTTCAAGTGTTTCAGCTAGACTTAACAGGATGATCTAATCAGAGTAGCAACTGACACAGATTCATGGCGACTATCATTTTAGACTTCTTCATTTCAGGATTCAATTGATTTCACACTCAAGTTATACTTAGCTTAAGTGATGATAATTTCGAGCTAGATGCATCATATTAGAGTGACCTTACTGTTTTTTCAAGACAAAGCATGGGCTTGTAGGAGGTTGCTTGCTTAGCAAAAATGGCATGGAGAAGTTGCTTGTTTTATAAGGTTGTTTGAACAGCAAGAAAACTATATTTTGGTACTGACTTTGAAGAGGAATGGTTTGCAACTTCGCAGATTCAGGATCACTTTACCTCTACTTTATGACATGTAAGGACAGTGTTTGCAGAAGAGATAAGCATTCTTTGCCATTGGGACAGCACCTTATGATACTGTGTGCCAGTGCTATCTTTGAAGACAAGCCAGGTGCCTTTATTTTTAAGGTATACCGACATTGTTTTAAAGGAATTTTGCAGTATTTTGTGATTGTTTTGCCCTTGAAGAAAGCACTTTTGTTTGCCGGTATCTGTCATCATCTATAGCAGATACTTTCAGCCTACACCAGCACTTAATAGTAGGCTCAATTTTGATCCGAAAAGGAGCACTTGCTTTGCTGGTTTCACTTAGCAGATAGCAAGGAGTAGTCCACCCATTGTATATGCATGATTTGAGAGTGATTTCAGAGGGTATAAAGCTTGCAGAACAATGCCTAGGGACAGCATGTATCATCACTTCATGAAAGCATCAAGTGGAGCGCCACTTTGAGGATTGATTCAACAAGATTTAAACGTTGCTTTCAGAGCAAACAAAGTCAATTCAAACCCCATTCATGTTTGAAGAAGGCACTATTGGGAAGGACAGATATTATTATGATGAATAATTGGTTATTGCGCATTTCAGAGATGCTTTCAAGAGCGAGTAATGTGGTTTTGGATTTTGTATTTATGCTAAGTTCAGCGCAGTGAAGAACACCCTGAATAAGTCCTGATTTTGCTTTTGTAAAGAATTGATCACCTAAGGGAGGTGTTGTCATGGAAGACGGAGATCAGAAGCATTGAAGTATGATTATTGCTTTATGGTCTTACCTAGCTTTGCAAGCGATCCAATTTTAGACCCTGTATGTATGCTAAATTCCAACTAAGGAAAGGCAACAGAATGGGGTTGATTCTAGCAGGTTGAAGTGCTATTTTTTAAGACAAGAAAAGAAGATCAAATTTTGGTAATGAAGGCACTGCATGACAATTGTTTTTGGCATGCTTTTGTGGAGATTAGGATATCTTATTTTTTAGTAGAACTAAAGCACCCCATTGGAGCTTGATTTAGGTGCTGCAGGAGAAGTATTTTCAGAAAGATTGGAGTGATAAGAAGGCATTTTCTGGGAGTTATTCTCAGTGTCTGTTTGCAAGTCTTATCTTATCTTATTTTGAGCAGAAGGGTGCCTCTTATCACCATACATGCATGCTTTATCTGAGCTATCTTTGGTCTACTTCAGCACTCAGCTGGAGGAGTTTAATTTTGGCTGTCTCCTCTGTTTATAACACTCTTATCTCTGCTTTTGTGGTGCAGCTTTGAGTAAACATGAGCCCACTCTTTGAAGGTTTTTTCAACACTCAGAATATGTTATTTTGGATGAAGATAGAGAACCCAGCCTAGAGGCAGCTTTCTTCTTGCTTTTGTGGACATTCATTCTTAGATGGTTTTAGTGCTTTGTGGAGGCTGTTATTGGCAGCATGACAAACTTATCTTCAGGAATCAGCAGTGATCAAGGAGTCTATTCATGGCCAATCTGGGCAGTTTTGTGCTTGCTTTGGGGAGGATTCATTCATTTAGCCTGGGAGCCTAACCTTGGGTTATTTTTAGACTGTTTTTAGGATTATGCTTTGCTTGTGTGATATGGATATGCATGGCCTCCATATTTAGATTAGGGTTTTCAGATATAGGTCAATCCTCAAGAATAAAAAGAGGAGAAGGTCAAAGGAGCATATCATCGGTGTCTTGAGTTTTAAATTTTCTTTATTTCCTTGCTCCCATTCTTCCACTTGAGTGTTAGAGTCTTCAACTTGCTATCAAGTTCTTGAGCTCATCATATTTCTCATTGAGTTCATCTTCAAGTGGTGTGAGGAGATAGGAGCTCCAAGGCTTGGTCTTTCGATACTTTTGGATTCCTGAGAATGTGATGCCAATCTGAGCTTATCAGACTTATATACTTGCTACTCATCTGATTAATACAGAAAGGATCAGCCTCTTTGGCAGAGGCATATTCAAGTATCTTGGTGGTGTAAGAATTTATCTTGTGATAGCTCTTCGCTTTAATATTCTAATTCAAAAGATATTTTGACAGTAAGATCCACTTGCCTTGCTAGTATTCTTTCCTTTCATACTCCATTCCCTACAAAGTACAAACTATGGCACCTGTCATTTAAATTGGTGTTTGCCTAAGACTCTATTTGTTATTTTGAGGAATTAAACAACTGTTTTAGAGGTTAAAACTTGCAGAGCTACAAGTATCCCTTGAAAATTCAAGAAGATTGTTCACTGTTTCAAAGTCAAAGACTGCAGATTTTTGAAGTATGCTGTAGATTTCAGTGTTCTTTAGCTGTTTTTGGAGTGTTTTCATCGCAGATTTGCAGACTTTGATCGCAGACCAGCAAGCTTTTGTTGCAGATTTGAAGTGCTTAATTTGTTGATTTTAGGGAGAAGGGAGACCCTTCTTGGACTAGCACACACTAGTCCAGAAGTGAAAGAGTATTGGTGGCATAAGTACTTTCTGTAATTGATCACAGAATGACTCCTTTCAAAGGACGATTTAAAGTGATAACAGGCATACCTCTCCAGAATAGTACATCTTGGTGTCTTATTGCTTCATTTTTTTAAGGTCTAAGCAGTGACCTTCCTGGATATAAGACTCAAAGTTGTAGAAAAATAGTCACAAATTGGTCCCAAGTGGTTATTTCCAATTGATCATCTGCAAACCACTCATGTTTAAATATTTGCCACCAATCAAACACTGTCTGATCAATGTGTAAGGTGCCAAATTGAATTTCTTGATAATGTTCCATACAATTTAATAAAAAAAGTGCAATTTACCTATCCCACAACCCTCACTTTAATATCTTTGTTCACTCCATCGGGCTTAGGAATGGAAGCCTGCTCAAGTAACCTTTGATTGAT
>JZKD02S1853144.1:14899-44238 GCA_000966675.3 Picea glauca
AAGCGTAAATATATAATAGAAGTAATATACAATAATAATAATAATAGAAACACAATAAATAATATATCATTAATATAATGGAAATACAATAAAGAATATGTTATTATGCCGAAGGAATCTTTATAGATAGGTTTTGTAGAATTCCTGAAGTTTCCCCAAGCCCGAGCCCTTTGTAAATATGATGTATAAAATGAATTGTAAATATGTGCTATAGGCTGTTGAGCCAAGTTTTGTATAAGCCGGTAGGCTTATGTGTTTGTTAGGCCGTAGTGCCTAAGGGTTGAATGCCAAGGGCCTGATTTTGTACCTGTATGTATGGATCACATTAATACAATATAAACACCGCCATGTGCAGACCAACACAATGAATGAGTGATGGGGGACTAAGCATCCATAGAGAGGGAAAGGAATTAGGGGTTGGAAGGTGGGAAAAGGGGCTAAGTGTTTAGCCTAGGGGGATTAAGCCTTGGGAATAATATTTTATTATTATTCCAAAGAACATGTGCATTTTATGTTTTTTATCCTAAGTTCTTGGTGAGGGGAAAACGTGAAAAGCGGATGCATGTTGATGAACGCATGCAGTTCCAAGGGTGACAAGTGTCAACCCTAGTGCATGAAAATAAAACGGCCATGATGAGCCGCGAGAGGGGGTTCTCTTCCATTCTACTCAATATTCTGAACAATACATGCCATCTGACCTCTGCAAAAGACTGGGTGCAATTCTGAAACCGGGAAAAATAGTCTGTGTTGATTTCGGGGATAGCCTGTGTGTTGATTCTGAAAAGCCGAAACATCCTCTGTCTGAGCGTCAAGCCTATGCGTGGAGCCTTGTCTGAAGCCATATCCGTGAGACCATCCACCATTGTTGAACCGGTTGGAAAGACTGTGTCCGTTTTCCCCATTGGTTGTGTGGCCACGCAGTACTGGACTACGTGGGGGCTTGTTGGCCAGTTGTACAACACTCTCTCCAGGTGAGAGAGGTGATTGAGGTTGGAAGAACATGTTGTTGTCCTGTGAGAAATTCTCTCCAGGTGAGAGAGTGTGCAGAGGAAGGAGAGAACTCCTGGAAGGAACCCTGTAGCTGCCACAGAGCTCGGAGACTTCTGGTCTGGTCTGTTGCTGTAACCCAAGGCAAGGGAGGTTAGCAGCTGAAGGAATGTCTAGGTGACAGAGAAGGTGTATACTCCTGGGGTGGAACATGCATGTGGGGAAGGAGAGTCTAGGGGCAGTGAGCATGAGTGGTTCCTGGGAGAGAATTCCTTCCTTGTGATTGTGTGTATTCCCTGTAACCTAAGCCTAGCCTAGGATTCCCTACCTTGGGGGTGGAGCTTAGTCCCAGCTTGGGGGTGACCCACTACTGAGCTGATGAGCAGTGTGGTCGAAGGTTGGGAGGTTCATGGAAGGCCTGCACTTGGTTGGTGGAACTACCACTGTGCAAAGATAAGTACCAGATGATGCTTTAATTATGTTTTTGTATCTCTGTGTATTATAATCATCATGTATTCTGCTGTGCATATCAATTTAATGTTAATGTTATTGATTGTTTATTATAACAGTAAATAATATGTTTACTCTGAGCTTAAATGTATTTCTTTGCTTAAATGCATGTGGATTATATAATGCCTGTATGAGTTATGTACAAAGTGGTGTTATAGTTTTCTTTTCAGAGCGATTAAGCCTTGGTAACCGAAAAGTGGTGCTACAACTTGGTATCAGAGCCAAGGTTTCGACACTGAGCCTAGATGGGCCAATTGAGTGGTCATTGGACCGAGGGTGCGAGGAGAAATTGTGTCTGGAGGACCAATTTCGGACCCTAGTAATCTCATGAGGTATAGCGGTGTGTGAAACCGCAGCCGGTGTGGTCTATGGCCACAGGGAGAGAGGACTCCACACCAACAGTGCTGGAGCCTTAGGATCTATTCGAGAGGTAAGGTGAACCCTCGTGACCGTCGGATCTAGAAAATGTGCACAGGGATTAAAATCCCTTTTGAAATGCACATGAGTGTGGGAATCACGATACGCGAAATCCCAAAAACCTGAAAAATTGTGGAGATCTACGTGGTAGATCTGGGAGGAAGGCTCGACCATTAGATCTGGCGGAGTCGCGCTCGATTTAGTCGTGAAACCTTTTGGATTTCGCAAAGTCAGGAGATTAGAAGTGAGGGAGGTGAACACCTCCAAAAACCTGAAATGATCTACACCGTAGACTGTAGGAAGGGAGTTGACCGTTCGATTTAGCGAAGGAATAAACCGTATTTTTTGGGGGGATTTCGGCAGATGGAAGTTCGAGATGTGGGGTGCACGAACTACTGATGCCCGAAAACCCTGAAACACCGAAAATATCTGCACCGTATATCTGAGAGGGGACCTAACCGTTGGATTTTGCTTGGAATGGATGTGGGCACATGAATGTGTACCATGTGCCAGTGAGTCAAGAATACAGATGAGAGTGGTGGGACCTAAAGACATCACCGAAGGTGACGTGGACCCTCCTGAATATACCACGTGCCACTGTGGTGAAGGGCGACAACTGTGTTGTGGGCCCAGAGAACGCGATTTTGGAATTCGCAAAGGAGGAGCGTGAAGGCTCAACACTCCAACTCATGAAGTTGCGAGTTGGTGAAGAAGTGCTAGCACTTAGCCCTAGCCTATGGTCATGTGTAGCAGGTGCTAGCGAGGAGGGATCCATACCCGTATCACATCTCGGGTATCAACGTTTGGAGGAAATGAGTCGAGGGTATTCGACTCAAGAACTCACGAGATCGTGAGTTGCGAAAGGGTGACTTTGGTTACGGAGATTTAACTGTTGGATCTTCATGGACCGAGATTCCAAAGTTCTGAAGTACCGGAATTTGCAGAGCCAGACAGAGCTCAGAAAACTTTGTGAAGTCAAAACGTTTTTCTTGTTCACGTTGGCTTATGAATGTTGTAAGTTTTCTTGAAGGTTTAAGGGCCTAAAAAACTTCGGTTGACTGCACGCTGTGTGTGCAGAGTTCAACGAGTGTCAGGACAGTCGAAAACTGACCCCAAGTATGGAATTGGAAGAGGTGTAGATTTCCTCCGAAACAGAAGACGAAAGAGAAGGAAAGGATGTCAACTTGGGAGTCAAAGGAACAAACTCTAATGGGCACGGAAAAGAGATATATAAAGAGGGATGCATGATGAAACTCATTGAAAAATTGCAAAAAGATTCCTAGGCTCGCCGAGCTGATAGCCGAAAGCTCATGAAAATCAGGGATCGACAGGGTGAATTCAACTTAAAAATGTTGAAGAGCCTGGAAAGAATAGAAAATAAATTGAAAAAAGAGAGTGACATAAGCAGATCAAGAAGTGTCAGAACCCCTTATAGGAGAATAAGTCCGAGGAGTGGTAGCAAACATTACCGTCTCTCCCCAAATCATTTTGGTAGTGAGACACACAGTAGTTCAAGCCCATCCCCTACCAGAAAACACCAAAAATTTGGAAAGGATGAATTGAAAGGGGAGATGAACATGATCAAGCCTCCAACGTTTGATGGAGAACATAAGAAGGAGGAATATGCCAAGACATGGTTTCTTGGCATGAGGAACTATTTCCAACTACATAACTATTCTGCTCATGCAGAAGGAAGAATTGCGATGTACCAGCTAAAAGGAAAATCATCCATGTGGTGGGAATAGTTTGTGCAAGTGCAACACATCAGAGAGAAAGATATCACTTGGAAGGAGTTTAAGAGGTATTTCGAAAAGATACTATGATAGAAAGATGAAGGAGTTCTTCGAACTCAAGTTGGGCAGCATGACCATTGATGAGTATTAACGAAGGTTTCTGGAACTACTGAAGTATGTTTCGTTCATCAAAGATGAGGCTGTCAAAATTCAGAGGTATCTGAGTGGACTGCCACCTTCCATTGGTGAAAAGATTCAATATGATGATCCTAAGACTATGGAAGAAACAATAATAAGGGAAAAATGATTTTATGAACAACAAAGAGAAAGGCCTATCCTTCAGAAGGCTTGGGATGACCAACTGAGGTTTAAGAAGGAACAAAAGCAGAAGGGAAACAAGCCTCCCTTTTTTAGGAATAGTCCTTGGGGATAGTCATCTTTTAGAGAGCCCAGGAAAGTTGAAGGGAGTGAGCAGATGCCAAGACCGCCACCTATGGAGTGTTGGGGCTATAAAGGGAATCATAGGTACAGAGACTGCCCTCACAGAAAATATAAAGCGAGAACTTTCCATATTGTTTAGTAAGATGAAACAGTGGAGGATATGGGCAGAAAAATGCCGAGGATCTACGCAGCCCTGGACAACAAGCAAGCAGAATTTCAATCGCACATGATTGAAGTGGAAGGTATGATTAACAACCGACCACTCATTATTTTAATTGATTCAGGGTCTAGCCATAGTTATGTAGATCCTAGGGTGGTGGAAAGTTTGCGTTTATTAAGAAGAAAACATGAGAAGTCTTGGTTAGTGCAGTTGGCCATAGGGACCAAGAGGACGGTCACTGAATTGGTTAAGTCCTGTTCAGTGGACATGAAAGGATTGAGCACTAAGGCTGAATTGAATATTCTGCCTTTAGGCTCTTACGATTGCTTAATTGGGATGGACTGGTTGGACTAGCACCATGCCCTTATGGACTGCTGGAACAAGAGGTTTACATGTCTGGAAGAAGAGGGAAATCGGAAAACAGTCCAAAAAATTCCCAGAGTTGTGGCTGTCATAGAAATCTCAACCATGCAGCTAAAGAAGTGCTACAAGAAGGGCTGTCAATTATTTGCATCTCGGGTGGAAGAAGCATCCTGAGATGTAGTCTCGAATCTGGAAGACCACGATGTACTCAAAGAGTTCAAGGATGTATTTCATGAGGTACCTAGACTACCTCCGAAGAGGGACATCAATTTTTCTATAAATTTGATGCCTGGAGCAGCTCCAGTTTCGAAGGCTCCTTATAGAATGAGTACGCCAGAGATGAAAGAGTTGAAATTGCAGCTCGAAGAGCTACTAAATAAGGGATACATTCACCCCAGCGTGTCACCGTGGGGTGCCCCGGTCCTATTCATGAAGAAGAAAGATGGGACGTTGAGGCTGTGCATTGATTTTCGGCAGTTGAATAAGGTAACTATCAAGAACAAGTATCCTCTGCCAAGGATCGATGATCTTTTTGATCAATTGAAGGATGCAAAAATATTTTCAAAAATATATCTCCAATCAGGATATCACCAAATGAGAATAAATGATGAGGACATCAACAAGAACACCTTTAGAACAAGGTACGATCATTATGAGTTCACGGTGGTGTCGTTTGGATTGTAAAACACACCTATTGTTTTCATGTGTTTAATGAATGGTGTGTTCAGGGGCTATTTGGACAAGTTTGTCATAGTCTTCTTGGACGACATCTTGGTGTATTCCAAGTCAGAGGAAGAGCATGAGAAACACCTGAGAATGGTGTTGCAGGTGTTGAGAGAACACCAACTGTATGCCAAGTTGAACAAGTGCTCATTTTATTAAAGGCAGATTCATTACTTGGGACACATTATATCTGAAGAAGGGATCGCTGTGGATCCTGAAAATGTCGAGGCCATCCAAGAATGGTCAACGCCCAGGAATGTGGCAGAAGTTAGATATTTTATTGGTCTGGCAGGCTACTACAAAAGGTTTATAGCTGGATTCTCAAAGATAGCCCATTCTATCAATTCCTTGCAAAGGAAGGAGAAGAAGTTCCAGTGGACTGAAGAATGTGAGAGCAGCTTCCAGCGATTGAAGCAACTGCTAACCAACGCTCCAATCCTGAAGATTACAGATCCAAATAAGGATTACGTGGTGTGCACGGATGCGTGTAAGGAGGGACTAGGAGGAGTTCTTAGCCAAGAGGGATTTGTAGTTTGTTATGAGTCTCGAAAGTTGAAGGAGCATGAGAGGAATTATGCCACTCATGATTTAGAGTTGGCAACAATCGTCCACGCCTTGAGGAAATGGAGACATTACCTCATGGGAAAGAGATTTGAGTTGAGAATAGACCACAACAGTCCGAAGTATTTATTTTATCAGCCGACTTTAAATTCCAGGCAGATCAGATGGCTAGAGTTTCTGTGTGAATATGACTTTGACATCAAGCATATCAAAGGGAAAGAAAATAAGGTGGTTGATGCACTCAGCAGAAAATTGCATGAATTACATGATACAACCATTAGAATGTACATGACTGAGATGAAAGACATAATTTTGGAAGCTACAAATGTTGATTTGCAGTACAGTGGTCTAGTAGCAAAGCTACAGCAGCGTGAGAGACCACAGACCAAAGAAAGTTACACCTTGGGAACTGATGGTTTAATTCTATATAAAAATAGAGTGTATGTACCCAATGTCCGAGAATTGAAGATAACAATTCTAAAAGAAATACATAACGTGGCTTATGTTGGACATCCTGGATATCAGAAGACTGTGGCAGCAGTCAAAAGCCATTATTTTTGGCCGAGTTTGAAGAAATAAATCGCTGAATACATCGCCAGATGTATGGAGTGCCAAAAAGTTAAGGCTGAGCATAGTAATCCAGCAGGGTTGCTGCAGCCTTTACCCATTCCTGAGTGGAAATGGGAAGTGGTAACAATGGATTTTATCACAGGATTGCCCAGAACAAGCAAGCAACATGATTCAATCTTGGTGGTGGTGGACAAGCTTACAAAATATGCCCATTTCATTCCACTGAAAACCACTCACAGGGCAGCAAATTAATGTCTCGATATCACTCCTCTATCCATCAAATACCACTCTTTTGTTGAGCAGTTCCTTGTGCCCTTCAAAATATATATCCCATATATCTAATGGGATAGGATTTTCCCCACTGCCTGGGATTTTCCCACCCCCTTCCATACCCATTAACCTATTATTCATCCTTACCCTCCCCCTTGGATTTCTCTTCAATGGGAGCTGCTTCAGGTGGCTTTTCTTTTTGAACAATACTCTCCACAAATGATGTACTTTTTCTTCTAGTATTTCGACTGATAATTCTTCTTTGGCCAACGATTCTTCAGTGTTTTATCTTTCTTTAATTTCAACATCCACACTTTCGGTAGAAGCTTCATCTACATACACGTTTTTAGTGGGATCAACTTCATCGCCCACTTGGGAAACTTCCTCCAAGGATTCCAATAGGGTAGATTTTTCTTCAGGCTCCACGGTAGGGGGCATTACACTTAATTCTTTTGTAGAATCCTCACCCGGGGAAGGGATTTCATCCACTATTTTCTCTATGGTAGGAACATTTTCAGTAGGATTGGGGATAGTAGCATCTTCGTTGAAGGCCTTTTCAGTTGTGGCTTCGATAACTTCCTCTACAATATTCACATGTTCTTCATTTGCAATCGTTCCAATGGGTGCATAGAGTGTCGAAGGTAACCTATGGGTTCTTGTGGCCACTAGAGAGGTTGATTTTGACCACCATGGCCATGAATAGAACAATCGAGTGTGCAAGTGCCACTACCACTAGAAAGGATAGGGTGGTGGAAGGATTTAAACAGATAAATAGTTTTGATGGTGTAATTTTTTGGCCAAGGTGAGAATTTTAGCGGATTATTTGGGCAGATCATTATCATCATAGTTGTTGTTATAACAAATATAACTTCATATCGAGTTGTGAGGACGAGTCAATGACAATATTGATTGTTGCGATGGAGAGGGAAGTTGGGATTCCTTTCTTTCTTTGAATGAAAGGGTAATGCTGGTAATCATGAGTTCTTGATTATTTGTATGTTGAAGAGATCAAGGGTGTTGTATTTCTGCAAAGAAACTGTAAGTGGGCATCTTGGGCTTATATTGACAAATTAGTTCATATGGTTCCTATTGTGGGTTGTTGGGATTTGATCATTGAGAATATAATTGAAAGTGGGTCTTGTGATTTGATTAGTTATAGGGGAAAAAACCTTGAAATGGGTAATTTGTTGTGATTTCAATAATGGAATAAATTCAGGTTTTCAAGTAGCCATCGACAGAGTGATTTGTTGTCTTCTTTTTAATTGTATCAGGTGATTTTGGGGAGTGTGATCTGGGGAGTTTTTGAGGGAGCATAAGGCTTTGGATTTCTTTTTATATTATCCTATTTGTTAAATAAATGGGTTTCAATGAAGATTCTAGAATACGAGGTGCAGTGGGAGCCGCTGCTTCGCTCCTTGTTGGAGGGAACATGGGGAATTTCTCGTTTGTGGGACAAGATTCTATCTACTCCTTAACCTTGGAGGAATTTCAGAACAGTCTTGGGGAACCTAGGAAGAATTTTGGATCTATGAATATGAAGAAACTTATCAAGAACATATGGACTACGATAGAGGGGTCTACTGCAGGAAAGCTAGCAAGCCATGCCAGCTTACAGAGGCATGGTTCATTAATCCTTTCTAGGAAACTTAGTAGGAAGATTGTGGATGAATTATGGAGATATTTATACAGAGAGAGAACTTATGAGAATGGGCAGGTAAATGCCCAGTGCTAGGCCACATCTGAGAAAATAACCTTAAGTATTTCTTAGTGAAAGTTGGAGTGGTGAGAGAGGAGAGAAAATAGCCATACGAGAGATTGGGGGATGGCCAATTTGGTGGTAATAAGTCAATGAAGAGTATGAAAACCAAAGGTAAAACCTATGGAGGGATATTTTTTGGCGTAGACAAAGATGAGCACGGATAAGCACTCGACCAATGCGGCCCTAAGAGAGTTTGGCTAGGTGGCCTTCTCAAGAAACTCAGTGTTTATGGGATTCGATCACTGGTATCGTAGTTTCCAACAATTGGGTGTATGGAATCTTGAAGATTTGAATGAAGAAACTAACTCACTGATGTTAATGATTTGATAATATGGAGGGATTCCGATATTTTGTTATAATTTTGTGACTGGAAAGTGGACACCTCCCTATCCACATGCGCCTGCATGACCCGCCACGTGGTAATAACATGTAACTTCTCGTCAATTTAGTTCAACATGATTTATTAAGTTGGATGTTGTTCCAAGCTGGTATAGAGGCCGAAAAATAGAAAAAATACTTGGAGCAGAGATTTCGTGACTACACTGTGATAAACACCTCCAATAGTTCACAATATTTTTTAGATCTGATCCATTGAACGATGCATTTACATGGGAATATGTCATTCAATTTTTTTTCTTTAATTATAAACCAGGTAGAGCATTAATTTTAAAGGACTAGTGGTGCTATGATTGCATTAACTTACTCTATTATCACTATTGAGTTTCCCCCAATTTTCTTGCTTTCTAGTCCATCTCCGCAAGACCATATTGTTTTTTTATTTGAATATTACAACCTCTGTTTTCCCTCTATATGTTCTTAATGAAGTGGGCCACTAGCTTGCTACATAGTAAAAAGTGTGTTCTCTAAGACAAAAATATTAAATTGCGTGTTTCAGTCCAACTACCCCCTCACACATTTTTTCGTACAATGTGTGGAGCATATTGTTGCAGGTAGTTCATATGAAACACCATTTGAAGATCCTTATGTTGTTTATTGACTCAAAACCACGAGGAATTCCATATTTGAGATGGCATCAGATCAATGAATTTGGTAATATTTGGGCCTTTTAGTCTCTTTGTTTGTGTTTTCCACGACTTTTAAAGGATTTACAACAATACATTTATTAGTACTAGCTATTTCTATGGGGTTATTGCATAGTTCTTCTTTTCGGTTTTTTACAAGATGTTTGCATTGCGCATGAGATATTTATGTGAGTTTAACTAGGTTAAATTGAAATTTGAATTATTTTACAAATGCTTTTGTACAGTGAGTTGAGTTACGTATCACTCCATGCATTTCATCTTTTTCACCAAAATATAAATTAATGAAAATTTAATTATTTTATTTTACAAAATGCTTTTTTACAGTGAGTCTGCATTTCATATTTTCCACCAAAATATAAATTAATAAAATTTGAAATATGTAAAATGTGGTAATGGAAAGGATTGTTGGATTCAAAGTAATAATATTTTTACACTAATAATATTAGTGTGTTGTCACCAAGGCACAATGGTCAAATTAACTGGGAAACAAATCACAACTAATTAGTTACCCTTCTTAATTGATTAAGCAATTCATTTAATATGAAAGCAACTATAAATAGTCTTGTTGAGTGATTGGAAAAAGTGTTTTATCAATATTTTTTCCCTATTTAATATATATCAAAATAATCCATCAATTATGCCAACTTTAATGATAAACTTGTTTTTTTTAAGATAATGGTAGCATTTTTCATTCATAAATTCAAATTGTAAATTTTTCATATTTATCTAGGGTATTGGCTTTCAAGATCTTAAGAGCATCAATTTTTCATCAATAGGGCACATTTTTATGTGGATATGTTGTTTTTATTTTCTGATTTTAACATCTTTAGAACATAATCATTTTCGTTCTCATTAATGACGAGTTTTCCATGTAGGTATGTAGTTCTGAGGGGCGTATAGATGAGATTGGAATCCATTTATGAAATGAACTGTCTCCTCTTAAAAATAAGCAAAAGTAAGAACATACATTATAGAATGAATACCAACAACCTTCCCACCACAATCGGGACACGGGTCTGTCTATAAGATTTAAAAAACTAGGAGATCTTTCAAGTCTGATGATTGATTCTCACCACATGGCAATTACACACTATTCATAACTTCAAATTGTTTGGAATATTTACACTTGTCATGTCAAGTGTATATTTGTTTTAGAAAACAAATGGATGCACAATTCATTGAAGAGTACAATATTAGTGCACCTCCTTTATTTTATCTAATAAAAAAAATGCATGAATTATCCGTTATCTTGTGTAGTAGTGAATGCAGAAAGAAAACAAACTACCCTTCTATATCATTCATGTTCCAAGTTGGTGGTAATGCAACATATCACATTGTATGTGTAGTTTGTGAAACATAAGCCTCAAATTTCATTTTTTTATTATTGAATTATATGTAATATGTAAGTCATTCAACTAAGAAATGAATGCATCTTTCATGTTCTAGACCATTGTCAATTACATTTGTTGCCTTGAAATGTTGCATATTTGTGTTTTTTGTTTATCACTTGAAAATTTAATTACATTTGTTGCCTTGAAATGTTGCATCTTTGTGCTTTTTGTTTATCGCTTGAAAATTTTGATTTTTTTCAATGAGGAAAATGTTCAAGAAAGCATAGTAGACAATTTGCAAACTAGTTCAAGCAGATGGGTGCTTGCATAGAGACAATTGACAATTGTACCAACAAAAACTGTAGTGGTCATGAAGTGGACATAATTTCACTTCTTAATAGAAATTTCAATTCCAAGTAGTTTGTATGGTGCCAACATAATTGATAATACAAATGGCACCGAAGGAGATAGGTATTTTTGGGTTTTTGTCCGATATATTATATTTTTACATTTTAAAAAGTAGTTCGTTGATAGTTATTTTCATTTTTTTATATGTGTTTCTTTAAAAATTATTTTCATTATTTTCATTTTTATATAAGTTAAATGGTATGATCATCATTTTCCTTTTACAAGTTTGGACATTTCGTTGATGATATACATGGAATCCACCTTGTCAGTGTCTTGATGGAATGGGTCCTCAAGGTATACTCAAAATTTCTTTGTTAACAAACGCCTTTTGTGTCGTATCACCAACCCGTTCATATATATAATTTCCATGAAAGAAAACATAACTTCCCATTCATTGTAATCAATTAATGTGCAACTGTAACTGTTGTAATTTGTAATTAGGAATTAGAAATAAAGTTGTACATAACTTTTTGTTTGTTAAAAAAAAACTTAATTCAAAGGTGTGACACTGATATGACTTTTTTTTTTTTTTTTAATAATAAAATGGAATTTCAAAATGTACAAAAGAGATGTATTTATGTTTTAATTAACACATCTTTACATTACACACTTAGAAAAAATTAAAATAACGTTCATTGCCTGATTTCTTATTTCACTTTATGCCTAATCAAGTTTAAAAATATGCCTGATAAAGTTTAAAAACAATGGCAAAATGTATATAAAATTTAAAAACGGTGGGAAAATGTATTTGCAAATTACAAGAATTAGAATAATAAATGGATTAAAGAGATTAGGAATTATATGATAAATAAAAATACTGATTTTATATTATTTTTATTTATTATTTAGTTTTATTGTTTCTTTTAGATTTTCAATATTTGTATTTCTTATATTATTCATAAAATTAGACACAAAAGAATCACCTTGGTAGATATTTGCATTATTATAATCATGCATGTTTTACCAAAAACATTTGTTAATCTTTAGATATTTATAACTCAATATTGATAGAGATAGAGATCAAGAAATTCAGAGCTAAAGAACATACATGTTTTTAGGAGAAAAATCATTGACAAACTAGTGACCACATCGATTTCCTGAAGTTTTTTACGGTGTTCACGTTGGTCTCCAATTACAACATTTTTAAAATATATTTACTACATATTCGTATACTATGTTTTATTGATTTAAGATCTTCCAAAAAAACATGTACTTATTCTACTGCCATTCCAAAATGTTATGCCATTAAAAAAAATAAACACAACAATTTACTTACAAAAAACCTCTATTTTATCATACACAACAATTTACTTACATAAAACCTCTATTTTATCATACACAACAATTTACTTACATAAAACCTCTATTTTATCATACACAACAATTTACTTACATAAAACCTCTATTTTCTCATTTTTCTTACTTTTCTTAGCACTACCTTTTTATTACTTTGACATTCCCATTCGCTCGCTTAGGGGGTATGCTAGTTAATATATAATGGAATTAATATATGAAGATGATAATCAATGTTCATTGAGACTAAATTGGTACCCTAAGAGGATAAGGGATTACTTGCAATTCTTTAGAATTTGTTTTATGTGCTAGAAAAACATTAAGACAATATTTCCAACATCACCATAGTTTTGTTGAGTTAAAAGGTTAGGAAGGTTGGTAGTGTGACAAATATTTTGATATTGAGATCTAATCTGGGTATAGGCTTGAAAGTTATTTTCATCATCAATTTATTAGTGTCACAAAGGTGACACACTTTCATCTCATGACGTTTTAGGAACTAACCAATGCCTACTTTCACTATGGAGCTTGTGAGAATTTTTTCTTATCTTAACAATGCTTATATTTTTTTTTACACTTGTCAAAACGCAAAGATAATTTCAATCTTATAGATTAGGATTGATTACTTCCTTATAATACCTTGATTTTCTTTTTTTCTCAAACTCTTTATCACACCACATTTTCTCCTTGAATTTTGTTTTAATGATAATTTTAATAGTATCCTTATTGTGAAAAATGGTTTGTTCCATGATTCCCCAATGTCTTAGCCAAGATTGACTTGAGTCAAAGGTGGTTACGACTGAATTTTGAAGAAATTATAGGAAGCCTCCCTTCTTCCATGTTGTTTAACTTGTTCTTATACAATATGTATCTAGTCATAGTCAGCTCTCAATGGGGGAAATGATTTCCTCTAATAAGAGGATGGGATATGGCATATTTCCTTTAACTTTGAGATTATAGGTTATAAAATTATTTTGGATTTTCTCTACCCTTTTACAAGATTCATGAGAGATGTTGCATCCCCAGTCTTCAAATTCATATAGAATAATAGGCATAAAAAGAGTCTCAAAGATGAGTTTCTTATTATCACATATCCAAAGATTGACCGATTTACAATTTTTTTCAAGCCCATAATAAGATTTTCATCCCCCAATAATCCTTTTCTCAATGCTATAATTCCAGTTGAGCTTGTGGTGAATATCGATTCCAAGATATTTCTATGAATTCACTTCCTCCAAGTTGTTGTTGTCATATACGAAGGTATAATAAGTGATCTTATTGGATTTAATGATCATGACCTTAGTCTTGTCAGTATCAACAGTCATACCCATATTGAAGCAAAAAAACCTGAGGATTATTAGTTCTCGAAGATCGTGGGGACTCTTTTCCATAAGAATGATATCATCAACATAAAGAATAATATTGATGACTATACCAGTGAGAGTAAGGTCAACACAACTTGCTTCTTCCAAGCAATCTTCTAACTTGTTAATGTATATCTTGCTTGAATCCAATATTGCAGTGAATCTCTTTCGTCCAACCCTGATTGTTATTAAAACCGACAATAATGTTCTCATACAACCTTATTGCAACATCCCTCAACTCAAAAGAAAATTTTGTCTCTTCCAACCTATCCCAAAGGTTTTTCCTAGAAACCATGTCAAAAGATTTTCTAAAGTTACCAAAAAATAAATAAATATTGGTTTTAGTATTGTGGAACTCCTTTACATTGGACAAAAATACCACATCTTGTCACATGCTCATCTAACTTAGTGCTGCAACAAATAATTTAAGCATGTATTCACATGTACAGATCCTTTTATCTACATCACCTTCCCAATCAAAATTCACATAACCATGTATATCTACTGACCGTGTGTCCTCTAAAACATCACTATGATAGAAAATAGAATATTAAAAATTATCTTGAAAATAACTAAAGACCCTCTTTAGTATAGTTCAATGTTCACATCTAGGATTAGTCATGAATAGACTCTATACTCCCATTACTTAGGAAATGCTTAGTTTAGTACAGACAATAGCATAAAAAAAACTACCAAATTCACTAGCATAAGGAAGAAAATACATATTCTCCATCTCTATGGGTGTTTTAGGACACTTCTCAACCAAAAATTAGTTCTCACAGAAATAAAAAAAAAACAACTGGTCTACAATTTACCATGTGAAAAGGTTGTAATGTAGAGTTTNAAAACCTCTATTTTATCATACACAACAATTTACTTACATAAAACCTCTATTTTATCATACACAACAATTTACTTACATAAAACCTCTATTTTCTCATTTTTCTTACTTTTCTTAGCACTACCTTTTTATTACTTTGACATTCCCATTCGCTCGCTTAGGGGGTATGCTAGTTAATATATAATGGAATTAATATATGAAGATGATAATCAATGTTCATTGAGACTAAATTGGTACCCTAAGAGGATAAGGGATTACTTGCAATTCTTTAGAATTTGTTTTATGTGCTAGAAAAACATTAAGACAATATTTCCAACATCACCATAGTTTTGTTGAGTTAAAAGGTTAGGAAGGTTGGTAGTGTGACAAATATTTTGATATTGAGATCTAATCTGGGTATAGGCTTGAAAGTTATTTTCATCATCAATTTATTAGTGTCACAAAGGTGACACACTTTCATCTCATGACGTTTTAGGAACTAACCAATGCCTACTTTCACTATGGAGCTTGTGAGAATTTTTTCTTATCTTAACAATGCTTATATTTTTTTTTACACTTGTCAAAACGCAAAGATAATTTCAATCTTATAGATTAGGATTGATTACTTCCTTATAATACCTTGATTTTCTTTTTTTCTCAAACTCTTTATCACACCACATTTTCTCCTTGAATTTTGTTTTAATGATAATTTTAATAGTATCCTTATTGTGAAAAATGGTTTGTTCCATGATTCCCCAATGTCTTAGCCAAGATTGACTTGAGTCAAAGGTGGTTACGACTGAATTTTGAAGAAATTATAGGAAGCCTCCCTTCTTCCATGTTGTTTAACTTGTTCTTATACAATATGTATCTAGTCATAGTCAGCTCTCAATGGGGGAAATGATTTCCTCTAATAAGAGGATGGGATATGGCATATTTCCTTTAACTTTGAGATTATAGGTTATAAAATTATTTTGGATTTTCTCTACCCTTTTACAAGATTCATGAGAGATGTTGCATCCCCAGTCTTCAAATTCATATAGAATAATAGGCATAAAAAGAGTCTCAAAGATGAGTTTCTTATTATCACATATCCAAAGATTGACCGATTTACAATTTTTTTCAAGCCCATAATAAGATTTTCATCCCCCAATAATCCTTTTCTCAATGCTATAATTCCAGTTGAGCTTGTGGTGAATATCGATTCCAAGATATTTCTATGAATTCACTTCCTCCAAGTTGTTGTTGTCATATACGAAGGTATAATAAGTGATATTATTGGATTTAATGATCATGACCTTAGTCTTGTCAGTATCAGCAGTCATACCTTTGAGAAAAGAGTTCTCAAAGATCGTGGGGACTCTTTTCCATAAGAATGATATCATCAACATAAAGAAGAAGATTGATGACTATACCAGTGAGAGTAAGGCCAACACAACTTGCTTCTTCCAAGCAATCTTCTAACTTGTTAATGTATATCTTGCTTGACTCCAATATTGCAGTGAATCTCTTTCGTCCAACCCTCATTGTTTTTAAAACCGACAATAATGTTCTCATACAACCTTATTGCAACATCCCTCAACTCAAAAGACAATTTTGTCTCTTCCAACCTATCCCAAAGGTTTTTCCTAGAAACCATGTCAAAATATTTTCTAAAGTTACCAAAAAAATAAATAAATATTGGTTTTAGTATTGTGGAACTCCTTTACATTGGATAAAAATACCACATCTTGTCACATGCTCATCTAACTTAGTGCTGCAACAAATAATTTAAGCATGTATTCACATGTACAGATCCTTTTATCTATATCACCTTCCCAATCAAAATTCACATAACCATGTATATCTACTGACCGCGTGTCCTCTAAAACATCACTGTGATAGAAAATAGAATATTAAAAATTATCTTGAAAATAACTAAAGACCCTCTTTAGTATAGTTCAATGTTCACATCTAGGATTAGTCATGAATAGACTCTATACTCCCACTACTTAGGAAATGCTTAGTTTAGTACAGACAATAGCATAAAAAAAACTACCAAATTCACTAGCATAAGGAAGAAAATACATATTGTCCATCTCTATGGGTGTTTTAGGACACTTCTCAACCAAAAATTAGTTCTCATAGAAATAAAAAAAACAACTGGTCTACAATTTACCATGTGAAAAGGTTGTAATGTAGAGTTTACATACTTACTTTGTCTTAAACAAAGCCTTTTTTTTCTCTACCTCTCTTAATTTATGTTCCTAAGATATATTTTGTAGCCTCAAAGTCCTTCATATAAAATTGTGTTAAAAGATGATACTTCAAATTAAAAATCACATCCTTACTGTTACCAAATAATACCATATCATCTACACATAGAGTGTTGTATCATGTTGTCACTGATTTCAAAGCATGTTTTCATTGATGTTAAAGGGTTGATGTCTTGTCATAGTAATGTGTTTTGTATCATTGATGTATTGATTCACAGACTATGTTTTCATTGATGTAATTGATGTCAAAGAATTGATGTAATTGATGTCAAGTGGTGTCATAGTGATATGTTGGTTGATAGGAAGAAGTTGTATCATTGATGTCATGTCACGGCTGATAGGAAGTGCCAAATGGATGAATTCCAAAGTGGTCCCCTTATGGTGAAATCCCTCATGGGAAGACACTTTGCGAAGTCCAAATGGTTAGGTGGTTGAGAAATCCTAGTAGTGTGGTTAAGGAACCCAATTTTGGTTGTGGAATACTGTAATGAAAATCAGTGAATTTGTAAGTGAGACTATTCTAGATGGACCAGTGCTTGTCATGCCATTTGTGGTTATATGTGGAATGTCACATAACTCCACATGATTAGAGAGTTATGGTCATGTGAAGTTGCAAAACCCTCATGTGTTGTCTAGAAGCCCCTAGAAGGTCAAATATTCGTGGGACCACACTTGAATGGGCATGTAGACACACTATTCCTATCTGGTTGTTGCAATTTCCAAAGGGAATTTCTCCCCGGCCCCAGTTCTAGGGGTGTGTGTTCATGCTAGGCCTATTGATTCGTATATGTTTTATACAAGATACCTTATATACTAGATACATAGGTCTTCTCTTTTTTCTTTCGCCTTCCTACTATATACAAATATTGTAAGATGAATTAAGAGGGAAGTAATACGCACTATGATTAGTGGGTTATAAATGAAATGGAAGTAGCGGCTAATAGGAATATTCTATGTCAAGTTGGAAAGTGACAACCTAATATAACACCCCTTACGTTATACGTAGTGAGACTTACGAATTTTAAGGTGACCGTGTGATTGGAGAAAGGTCTGCTACAATTTTGATCCAAAGTAAGGTTGGAGGGTCGTTGAAAGTCTAAGATGGTAAAGGTGTACCAGGTAAACACTCCCAAGATTCTCCTTTAAGACAAGGATCTACAACCTAGCCTTTCCTATCCACTTAGTAAAGGGAGGTAACAACTAAAATGTTACCGACTCTCGTTCCATCTTTTAGCAAGGGCCTATATATGACAATTTGTGATTTGTGATGAAGGAAAGGAAATCAAACCTATAGGGGAGGAAAGTGATGAAGTTTCAAAAGATATGTGTTGAGGGCCCTTCATTTTTGGGGTTCTTTGTGACCACACTATGAGGTGTACCAATGGGACTTCCTTTGCATGACCTTTGTGTGTAGTCTATTCTTGTTATGGGAGAGAGATACCAATGAATTTGTTGGATAGCGCCTGCATGCTACCATTATTGGAGATAATTCACACACACCTAGGATTGTTTTTTCCTAAGGTTTTCCCTATGTTTTTTAGTCATTAACCAATTTCCTACATTTTAAGGAGAATATTCATTTTCCTACATTCTGGGGGAATATTCTCGTCAGTTCACACTTCAGTTGGATCGATTGAGTGGAGTCTTGATGCCACATTGGTTCCAGCACCATGCAGAATTGGGATCATCACTGCTAATGTGAATTTTCCTTGGGATTATCACCAGAGTGGCACATTATTGATTCTTTTAGTTAGTTAACTGAGAACTGAGAGGTGAGTTGAGTTAGACTAGGTGGAAGTTAACTCTCATGCATGTTGGTGTGTGTCGAGATCACTCTAGACCAGCACTATGGTGCATTAGTTGAGCTATGTATCATATATAACTTGTATTGTATCATTCATTCATTCAATTAATACAATTCTTTGATTCTCTCTCTCTTGTTTCTGTATTTTCTCATTTTTTTGCAAACTGTGTATGTCCTTTTCTATCTAGATCTTATCTGTGTAGGTTCAACCACATTTACATGGTATCATATCCAATCAATTGCTAGAAAAAATACACACCATACTCTTTTTGCAAGCACAGAAGTTTGAAGACAATGGGAAAATAGAATTTCCAAAAGAATTAATCCTTACACCATATAATTTATTTGCATGGAAGCACAATATGGAATTGCATCTTCAAAGAAGAGGACTATATAGGTTAACCATGGCCACAGAGACCGAACCTACATCAACCATAGAAAATTCCAAGTATCTGAATCGAATGGATGAAGTGTATGGAACTATTTCCATTCTCATTTATTTTGAACTCCTCTTTCACATATCCTCCTATAAAACCCCCAATGAAGTTTGGACCAACATGGACAGACTTTTTGGAAAATAGGACAAGATGAGGGGACATATGCTTGAGGTGTAATTTCTCACTTTGGATCCAAAAACCTTTGACAATATCCAATATTTTCTTACCAAATATAAGGATTTTCTTTCACAACTCAAGGATTGGAGGTTGATAAATCTAAGGATGAGAAAAAATGGTTCTTACCATTCTTTCCAAACTTCATCCAGAATACTCAGTGTTTGTATCCAAATTTCATTTAGTTAGGCTCGCATCTAGAGCCACCTAGACCATTCCCTTTCTTTAGGTATTTATCGAGTCTTTGACGCAGGAGAAGAAAAAACTCATCAACATGGGAAAAATCAAAGGCTCAAAGGCACATGCACTTGCTATGAAAAATGGTAGAAGTCACCAAAATCAGAAATATAAAAACAAATAAAAAGGGAAGACAAATGAAAATCCAAAGAAGGAAGGGTACTCAAAACCATTCAATGATTCCTCTATATCCAAAGGTGGAAACAAAAGAAAAGGGGAGAAATTCATGTACTTCCAACGAGGATTCCATCCAGAATCTACATGCATGTAGAAGAAGATAGATCAAATGGCACAAATACTTCAACAAAACAACCTTGGAGATTGCATCCCCGAGGGTTCCAAGAAGAAGATTCATCCATAAGATAAAAACCCCAAGAAAGGTAATTCTAGCCATGCTTTGATTTACATTAACTTCTCTCCCGATGCTTGGATTGTAGATTTAGGTGCATCACACCACAAGAAATCCACAAAGGAAGTCTACTCTTCATTGGCCGAATGCAAATTTCCTCCTATTCTGATTAGGGATGACTCTCCTTTCGAAGTCACCAACAAAGGGAGAGTTGAACTCACAAATGAGAGCTTCGAGAATGTGCTACATGTTCCCAAACTCTCCATAAATTTTCTCTTCATGTATCAGATGAAAAACTCCAACACCAGAAAGAGAGTAGTATTCACACTTGATGTTGTGCATATCTACGACATGAAAACCAATTCCAAAGTTTCTACTGGTAAGGTAAATCACCAATCCAGACTCTACACATTCTCTGAATTTATTGGATCAGATTTCACATTACTGCTTATGCATGCTGATGAAAGAAGTAGGATATGGCATGCAAGGTTTGGGCATTTAAATTTCAGATACATGCAAAAACTTAGCAAGCATGGAATGGTTGAAGGTATACCTGACATCCACTTCTCCAAATGAATTTGGGAGGGATGTGTCCTTGGAAAACACCCTCAAGAGAAGTTCGACAAAGGAAAGACTTAGAAGGCCTCCTCTCCTTTGGATCTGATCCACAGTGATCTCATGGGCCCCTTTTTGCATCTATCAATCAGTAAAGCAAGGTACATTCACATTTTCATTGATGATTTCACACACTACACTTGGACTTTCTTTCTCATGAAAAAATATGAGGTCTTTCAGCATCTCAAAGATTTCAAATCCCTTATTGAGATGCAGTCAGGAAGGAAGATCAAAGTCCTCTGAAAATATAATGGGGGGGAGTATGTCAACCATGAGGTACATAATATTTGTCTTAATTCGGGATTCAATTGCAACATATGGTTCCCTATACTCTGCAGCAAAACAAAGTTGTTGAGTGAAAGAATAGATCCTTGAAACAGATGGCATGTTGCATGTTGCATGCAAAGTCACTTCCATAGATATTCTGGGTTGAAGCACTTAATTGTGTGAAATACATCCAAAAATTATCTCCTCATAGACTTGTCAAGGATAAGGCCCCCTTCTAGGCTTGGAGTGGCCTCAAGCAAGAAGTGACTCACTTTCATATATTTGGTTCACTTTCATGGGCCAAGATTACCTCTAAGAAGAGGATGACACTTGATCCACATAGTACATAGTGTATATTTGTTGGATACCCAAATAGTGTGAAGGGATAAAGACTCATTGATCCCTCTACGGATTGGATCATCATTAAGCGCAGTGTCCAATTTGAGGAAAGTATCTCGCATGCACCTTAAGAGTCGCATGTAGACACTTTTGTTCTTCCACATGTCAGAGATGATGAGAATGCACATTCTTACTCTTCTTTAGATGAGAGTTTTGATTCAGAGGATTCAAATGATTTAGATACTGATTCAGTACATCCAGATGTAGAGTCAATGCACGTAGATGCATATGAAGAGCTAGACACAAGGCCCAAATGGGCCAAGACTACTCTTTAGGATGCAAGAGATATTGCTGGGGATCTAAATGATACCAGGAGGACTTAATTTTATTTCTAGGAGCCTCCTATTACACTCACCTCCATTGAACCGATGCCATCCAAGAATATTTTCTTGGTTCAATCTTCATATCCACAGTCCTATGGCGAGGTTGTTGGGAATCTGCCATTCAAGAGGAGTACAACTCCCTCCTCGAGAACCAGACTTTGGATCTGGTTTCCCTTCCTTTAGGAAGGACACTTGTCAGGTGCATATGGTTCTACAGGACCAAGAGTGCAGTAGATGGACATATTAGCATATACAAATCCAGGTTAGTTGCCAAAGGATTTCAACAAGTGCACGACAAAGTATTGAGGGGTAGTTAACATAACCATTCAGGCTATGTGGCTACAACATTTTCTCACCGAGTTTGGAATTTAGTTTCACCACCCAATAATCATTTGGTGTGACAACCAGAGAACTCCGCCCGATCGTCATTTGGTGTGACAACCAGAGCACCTTGAAGTTTTGTAGAGATCTAGTTTTGAGGCAGCGAACGAAGCACTTCGATATCCACATGCACTACATCCAGGACTTAGTACATGAGGGGATCATCAACCTACATTTTTATCCTTCAACATAACATACTGTAGACATATTCACCAAGACCTTCATTGAGTAGAATTTCCATTCTCTGCGTAGTCGTCTTGGAGTGAATGACACAGTTCCCTAGAAACTGTCAATTCTTTTTCTATACATTGTACCTTGAGGGGGAGGTTTTTCCTCTTTTCTCATTTATTTCAGTGTGTTTTTTTTTTTCCAGGTACCTAACATGGTCTCATTTCTAGGACCCATTCTTTTATTTTCACCATAATGATGTTTAAGAGGGGTGTTGGAGATAATTCACACACACCTAGGATTTATTTTTCCTAAGGTTTTCCCTATGTTTATTAGTCATTATCCAATCTCCTACATTTTAGGGAGAATATTCCTTTTCCTACATTCTAGGTGAATATTCTCTTCAATTCACACTTCAATTGGATCACTTGATTTGACGTAGTAGCGAGGTCAGACCTATCACCCCGCAGGGTCTCTCTGCCTGACCTCCTGCTCACAGGATCGATCTTATCCCTTATCTTCAAGCCAAAGTGGCTCTTTAGATTCCTCCTGCTGGAATCCTTTGCTAAAACTCGACCCAGTCCATAGGTCCTTCCTTCTCTCGTTCATGGTCTCCTGCACTCACCGTGGCTTTCCCCAACTCACCATCGGGGTTCGGGGTTTCGTAAATCCCGTTGTGACAAACCTCTGTCCTCGTGAATCCCCGATCTCTGATTACCGATAAGCTCTCTTTCACGTGCTATCCCTACCGGCTATGCCATGGTCCATGTGACCACTTACCATATGACCGTAGCCATCTAACTATCCATCGAGGTTTCGGGGTTTGCGACGTCAATGTGCACACACCCTTTGGACTCGCGATTCTTCGATTCCCGATCCTCCGATGGGTTCTGGTCGTTGAACTGTCAACGGTCCTTTCGCCTGTCACTAAGATCTTCCACCTGTCCTCCTGAAAGTCCATGTGGCCCCACACTCCTAGGCCTTATCGGAAAATCGCGTATCGCGATTCTGCAATGCACGAAACCTTTTCTCCCGGGATCTCCGATATCCCAATTTGCTATATCCTCTGGATCGTTGACAACTGGCCTCCACTACGCCTCTGTCCTCCTTCTCTGCTGCGATGACCGCTGGCCCCCACTCATTGGGGTATCGCGTATCACGATTTCAAAGTGCACAAACCACTCGTCACTGGAATCATCGATATCCCGATGACTCAATCCCCAATCAACGACTTCCTATCGGGACTTTCTCGATGACTGTTGATTTCTGCCACGCATCCTTCCGGATGGACGGTCCTGATTTCTCCTCGTGATTTCGCGACTTCAAGTGTCCTGAGTGCCTTGTCTCCAGGACTCATGAAACTTCGATTGCCGATGAACGACCTCCTGTTGGGACTTTCGTCGATGGCACTGATGGTTGCCACGCGTCCTTCTCAAATGGACGATCCTGATTATGTCGGGATTTCGAGACTTCCAATGTCCCGGTTCTCTTGTCCTCAGGAACTCCGATTTCCTGATTCTCCAACCCTTTCCGGATCCTTGACACCTGTCCCTCCTGGACGGACGACTCCAATTTTGTCGGGGTTTTCAACTTGAATTTCCCCCGATCTCTTGTTCACGGAAACACCAATTTCACGATGTGCCAAAACACCGATGGTGCTCGATTTCCGCCACGTGTCCTCTGCCAACAGACGGTCCAGATCCTCGTCGAGATTTCGTGGCGATTGGTGTCCCAATTCTCACGACCTCGAGAATGTTGATTTCCCGATGGTCGATATCCCGATGCCCGTCGGGACTTCTCTCCTCTTGCTCATGAGGACTTAACCTCCGTGCAACTTCTCCAGATCCGATGGTTGTTGGGTATCTGTCCCAGATCTAGTGACCCAGATCCTTTCTCCTCATGTGCTCCTCCTCCTGAGGCTAAACGTCATGCGCCTTCTCCCGATAATATGGCTGTCGGGATTTCTGTATGAGATCCAACGATTTTCGGTCTCCTCCTCCTGTAGGATCCTCCTGAGCTTTTCCTGGATGTGAATCTTCAACGGTCCAGATCTCTTTTCTCCTGCCGATCTGACGGCGGCTGCTACTCCGCCTAAGCTTGCACGATTTCTCCCCAAACTTGGGAGAACTTAGATTTTCCAAGGCCTCTGCCTTGTCTTCTTTTCTCTGCGAACTCCTCAACTGTGAGCTTCACCTGCACGTATGAAAACACTGCCCTTCCTGAGATTCTTCTCCTCGAATCCTTAAAGGATTCTCCCAACTCCTGCACTCCTTGCAGAGTCTTCAGATGCACTCACGGGTGCTGTCCCTCCCGAGCCTTCACAATCGCTCAGACCCCTTGAGGGGATTTTGTCTTCTTTCCTCCTCCCACAGATGGAGAATGAAATGGATGCCTTCCTGTCTATCCTTCTGCTCAAGCCTCTCTTGAGCACCTCTGGGTATTCAAAAACCCAGTGAAAGTTCCCTCAATGGACCCTTCCTCAACTTCCAGAACTCAAAGAGTTCTTTTCTCCTGTACCTGCTTGCACACCGTCTCGACGCCCTCTTGGCGGAGTATCTTCCCCATAGAACGTTCAGTAGTTCTGTCTTCTTGTGCACTTATGCACCTGCTCAATGCCCTCCTGGCAGAGCTCTCAAAATCCTCAGTGATTCTGTTTCTTCTGAACTCTCAATAGAGTTTCTTCTTCAACACCACTGTGCATATGCTCAATGCCCACCTGGTAGAGCTCCCCAGAACTTACAACAAAGTTATGTCTGCAACTGTGTTTCAGCTACACAGCCTTGCCTCCTGAGGTGTTCAGTAACCTCACAGGTCTTCTTCCTGAGTTGGTGATTTCAGTCCTGTGCCTTAGCACGCCTTTGTCTGAACCCGCAGTGTTCAGAAGTGCATCCTCTGTGCACGGCTCTCAGAACCCTCAGCGTTCCGTCACACCCTCCTGGCGTGAAGCATCAAAGATCTTCACCTGAAATCAACCGAACTCCTGCAGAATGCATCAACATAACATACATTCACAGCATACATAGAGAACACACACAGACATCCATTCAACACAAAATCAATGCAGGAAAAACTGCTCTGTTATATTAACAATGGCAAATGCCTGTATTTTACAAAGGTGTTCTCGAGCTCTCCTCTTACAACCTCATCTATCTCTTCACTAACTCAAAATGAGATCTCAAAATCTCTTTTACCTGAGGGGCTCTTACAGCGCTTCCCTCCAGGTCTACCTACCCTATTTAATTACATTAAATGGCTATCTAGTCCAACATTTGGATCTAGATCTCAGTCGATCTAGCATTAAATACGATCTACCTAACGCCTGCTCAAAGGCACAGCTTCCATGGTTCAACAGCCTAAAACATTTAATTACATTCATTCAAATTTTAAATGAGGCTGCACCTCTCTTTAGCGCGCGATTTGAATTCGCTGGCGTGGCTGGCTAGCTGGCTGCTGACGTGGAGAGATGCTCTTGCATCATGATTGGAGTCTTGATGCTACATTGGTTCCATCACCATGAAACATTGGGATCATCATTGCTAATTCACATCATCCTTGGGATTATCACCAAAGTGGCACATTACTGATGTTTGCATTCAATTAACTCAGAACTAGAAAGCTAGTTGACTTAGACTAGGTGGCAGTTAACTCCCATCACTGTCGGTGTGCGTCAAGATCACTCTAGACCACCATTATGGCGCATTAGCTCATGCATTATGGTGCATTAGTTGAGATATGAAACATATATCACTTGTATTGTATCATTCTTTCATTCATTTAATACAATTATTTGATTCTCTCTCTCTCTCGTTTCTGTCTTTTCTCATTTTTCTGCAAACTGTGTATGTCCTTTTCCAGCTAGATCTTATATGTGCATATTCATCCACATTTACAACTGTGTGGGTGAATTTTGCAGACATATGATTGTTTATGGGCGACTCTCTTGGCTGATTGGATGGGGACATGATATCGGCTACCCGTATGTGTGTGATCCCATAAGGAGTATCAGACCCATCACTCATATACTGAAATCGATGCTCCTACTTCTATATTTGTATCCCCCGCATGATCTGTTGCTGGATCATTTGCTAGTGAATCAACCGATGAAACTGGTGCTTTCACTCAGTAAACTGCGCCTGTTATTGGTTTTGATAAAAATGGAATAACTTATGCATTTTCTAGGTCAACTATTGATTCAAATGCTTTCTCTGCCTATGATGGCTCCTAAATAGGCTCTATAACAAATGGAAGGGATCGTGTTTACCCTCTAGTTGAATATGCTCGATAAAATGGATAAATATACTGATGTGATTATTGGTGGTTAAATTGTTGGGACTGTGACTGGATACTAGCAGAGATTGCTAGAGTGGAGGTAGAGTTAGAACCAGCGAATGTGCCCATTTCCCCTTAACTATCTCTCCTAGAATCCATCCCTTACTTTTTACCATCACCAGTAGTGGATACAACAACGAAAGGAGTGAAGCTAGTCGATTGAGCACCCTGTAGCCATGCCCTGGACCCTTCCCAATTGCACGCTCATCCAATCCTCATGAACCTACCCAACCTACCTAACTAGTTGATCATAAAATCACACCCATCCATCCAACCTATTAGCCAATTGTACGATGCTTATTTTTTAGGTACTATTCTTGTTCTATTGATGGATCAATGGGTCATGGATAAGGAACTAAACGAAGGGGGCATTGCAGGATATTAAACTAGAAAAGATGTTGGGCGATATCCTTTCTCTCATTTTATTGGTGCTATAATTAAATCAATTTCTCTACACCTATATGGGTCTGGTCCTTAAGCCAAAGATAATAAGAAACCATGTAACCTAGAATTTTTGGGTTTTGATGCCTTCATGAGAATGATTCCCCTCCTTAATCCAATGTGAGATCTTGCCTGATGACTTTCCTTAATAAATCCGTAGGAATAACAAAAGGAATGCTCTACTCAGTATGAATAGCAATAAGACTCAATCAATGTGCTATGAGCTTAACAATTATGTTATGCAGAAAACACCCATAGAGGAATAACTTCTTATCCCTCCTCATCCCCTCTTCCCAAATGAGCAAGAAAGAGAAAGAGGAGGAAGTCCAAAATAAAACTATAAGGTAAAGAAAATTAGAAATATGTTAAGCTTTAGATTTTGAATGGATATCAGGGCTCATTGACAATCCACTACTTGGAAGTGGACCAATGTAGGTTGTTCTTATTAAAGCAAGGGATCATACTCTGGGAACCTGGAATCATACTTTGTAGGTAGTGCTAGTTAGGAGAAACGGAAAATACTCTGTAACTTGAAGTTAGGAGCCCAGAAGAGGAAGCAACCATAGGAGCACATTCGGTATAAGATTCCCGCCTTGCTTCATGACTTTCCTTTCAGAAGATGCCCGCTAAAGACAACCCATGCATAATAGCCCCTCGCTAATGCTCTATGGGTCTGGGTTTCGCAAGACACTCATGCTTCAATCTTATTCTCTGTCAGAAAGTTTCTGTCTCCTAATGGTTTAATTTATTTTAACAAAAAGTTATTTACTAGGGCATCCTTAGATCAAAGAGTCCTAGGATCACATGGACCAAAGAGTCTAGACCAAATATAGTTTTTGAAGTCTTTACATAGGCTTCATCACATCATACACCATAAAAATATATCATAGTTTACCGAATACCATGAGCTTATAAATCAGCAATGGTAAACCCATTATTAATAGAATCAAAATGATCTTAATTACTTTATAACCTAATCAAAATTAACCCAACAAAAATAAAACATTGAACATAATTTTTTTCTTCTTTAAAATTGAAATTGCAACTAATAATGAATCTAAAAAATGAGTTGTTTTAAAGCTTTGCCTTACAAAGACATAATTCTTATCCTATAAAGTTCCAAATTATATAGGTAAAAGGGAGTAGAATGCATGTGCATATGGGATTTGGATGACAAAGTGGATATGGGATTCCCAACTTTTCATAATTTTGAAGAATGTCTTTCATAGGAAGAGGAAGATGTCAAAGTGCATTAATGTGTCATGCAATGGGAAATAGAATCGTGAGAAGATCAACCCCAATGTTAGTTATTAATTATAAACAATCAATGTTAGTTATTAATTATAAATAATGTTAGTTATTAATTAGTTATTAACTATAAACAATGTTAGTTATTAATTATAAACTAATATAGTTATTAACTATAAATAATGTTAGTTATTAATTATAAACAATTTTAGTTATTAATTATAAATGTTGATTATTATAATTTAGTATTTTTTATAAAAAAAAAATACTACATTTAAATTAAATTTGTAATTTTTTTTTTTAAAGAAACAGAAAAATAAATGTTTAATTTTTTAAAGAAAAAGAAAAATAAATGTTTAATTTTTTAAAGAAAGAAAAAAGTTAAATGTTTATGAACTTGAATTTTTTAAGATACATAATTATTGAAATTTAATGATATAATCTTATCATAATTATAATTTTAAATTGATAAAAATGTTATTTTTATGTAAATGAATTCAACCTCTTTCAATACCTTAATTGAACTTAATTGAATTGTATAATATTAACCTCTTTTTGTTATTTTAAATAATAGAAAAAATCAAATTTAAAAAATATTTAAATTACTACTTAAAAAATACATGATAATTCAAATTTTTTTCTCAACACTCCATTACCCATTGTTACAAGAAGCTACATAATAATTTAATTAATTCATATACAAATATTCTATTTAATTTAAACACAATATTCAAACTCTAACACCACATACCCCACTTTCAATTTTAAAAATAAGGGATGACAATCTTATGGAAAGAATAAATACAGCTACTTTATTGTGCCTTTAAGCAACCAGATCTAAACCATCAGAATGTTAAAAATGTTTGTCAAAGCGTTTTGCGTAACGATGAGGTCAACTGATTTTCCCGCAGAGACAATGCGTTTCGCGTAAGGACGATGCCTACTGATTTTCCAGGAGAGACAAAGCGTTTTCGCGTAACGACTCAGTCGACTTTCATCTCCGGTCTGGGTTCAAAGGAAGAAATAGCTATAAAAGTTTATAGCCCTCCCATCTCGTCACGCCTAAGAACCCTGTCCCAAGATTCAAGACTTAAATTATAAGTAACCAGCCGATCACAATCATTGTAAGTCATGCACACCAAATCCCCCACTCCTTCGA
>JZKD02S1853144.1:44248-71522 GCA_000966675.3 Picea glauca
AAAATAGAGGTTTTATGTAAGTAAATTGTTGTGTATGATAAAATAGAGGTTTTATGTAAGTAAATTGTTGTGTATGATAAAATAGAGGTTTTTTGTAAGTAAATTGTTGTGTTTATTTTTTTTAATGGCATAACATTTTGGAATGGCAGTAGAATAAGTACATGTTTTTTTGGAAGATCTTAAATCAATAAAACATAGTATACGAATATGTAGTAAATATATTTTAAAAATGTTGTAATTGGAGACCAACGTGAACACCGTAAAAAACTTCAGGAAATCGATGTGGTCACTAGTTTGTCAATGATTTTTCTCCTAAAAACATGTATGTTCTTTAGCTCTGAATTTCTTGATCTCTATCTCTATCAATATTGAGTTATAAATATCTAAAGATTAACAAATGTTTTTGGTAAAACATGCATGATTATAATAATGCAAATATCTACCAAGGTGATTCTTTTGTGTCTAATTTTATGAATAATATAAGAAATACAAATATTGAAAATCTAAAAGAAACAATAAAACTAAATAATAAATAAAAATAATATAAAATCAGTATTTTTATTTATCATATAATTCCTAATCTCTTTAATCCATTTATTATTCTAATTCTTGTAATTTGCAAATACATTTTCCCACCGTTTTTAAATTTTATATACATTTTGCCATTGTTTTTAAACTTTATCAGGCATATTTTTAAACTTGATTAGGCATAAAGTGAAATAAGAAATCAGGCAATGAACGTTATTTTAATTTTTTCTAAGTGTGTAATGTAAAGATGTGTTAATTAAAACATAAATACATCTCTTTTGTACATTTTGAAATTCCATTTTATTATTAAAAAAAAAAAAAAAAGTCATATCAGTGTCACACCTTTGAATTAAGTTTTTTTTTAACAAACAAAAAGTTATGTACAACTTTATTTCTAATTCCTAATTACAAATTACAACAGTTACAGTTGCACATTAATTGATTACAATGAATGGGAAGTTATGTTTTCTTTCATGGAAATTATATATATGAACGGGTTGGTGATACGACACAAAAGGCGTTTGTTAACAAAGAAATTTTGAGTATACCTTGAGGACCCATTCCATCAAGACACTGACAAGGTGGATTCCATGTATATCATCAACGAAATGTCCAAACTTGTAAAAGGAAAATGATGATCATACCATTTAACTTATATAAAAATGAAAATAATGAAAATAATTTTTAAAGAAACACATATAAAAAAATGAAAATAACTATCAACGAACTACTTTTTAAAATGTAAAAATATAATATATCGGACAAAAACCCAAAAATACCTATCTCCTTCGGTGCCATTTGTATTATCAATTATGTTGGCACCATACAAACTACTTGGAATTGAAATTTCTATTAAGAAGTGAAATTATGTCCACTTCATGACCACTACAGTTTTTGTTGGTACAATTGTCAATTGTCTCTATGCAAGCACCCATCTGCTTGAACTAGTTTGCAAATTGTCTACTATGCTTTCTTGAACATTTTCCTCATTGAAAAAAATCAAAATTTTCAAGCGATAAACAAAAAGCACAAAGATGCAACATTTCAAGGCAACAAATGTAATTAAATTTTCAAGTGATAAACAAAAAACACAAATATGCAACATTTCAAGGCAACAAATGTAATTGACAATGGTCTAGAACATGAAAGATGCATTCATTTCTTAGTTGAATGACTTACATATTACATATAATTCAATAATAAAAAAATGAAATTTGAGGCTTATGTTTCACAAACTACACATACAATGTGATATGTTGCATTACCACCAACTTGGAACATGAATGATATAGAAGGGTAGTTTGTTTTCTTTCTGCATTCACTACTACACAAGATAACGGATAATTCATGCATTTTTTTTATTAGATAAAATAAAGGAGGTGCACTAATATTGTACTCTTCAATGAATTGTGCATCCATTTGTTTTCTAAAACAAATATACACTTGACATGACAAGTGTAAATATTCCAAACAATTTGAAGTTATGAATAGTGTGTAATTGCCATGTGGTGAGAATCAATCATCAGACTTGAAAGATCTCCTAGTTTTTTAAATCTTATAGACAGACCCGTGTCCCGATTGTGGTGGGAAGGTTGTTGGTATTCATTCTATAATGTATGTTCTTACTTTTGCTTATTTTTAAGAGGAGACAGTTCATTTCATAAATGGATTCCAATCTCATCTATACGCCCCTCAGAACTACATACCTACATGGAAAACTCGTCATTAATGAGAACGAAAATGATTATGTTCTAAAGATGTTAAAATCAGAAAATAAAAACAACATATCCACATAAAAATGTGCCCTATTGATGAAAAATTGATGCTCTTAAGATCTTGAAAGCCAATACCCTAGATAAATATGAAAAATTTACAATTTGAATTTATGAATGAAAAATGCTACCATTATCTTAAAAAAAACAAGTTTATCATTAAAGTTGGCATAATTGATGGATTATTTTGATATATATTAAATAGGGAAAAAATATTGATAAAACACTTTTTCCAATCACTCAACAAGACTATTTATAGTTGCTTTCATATTAAATGAATTGCTTAATCAATTAAGAAGGGTAACTAATTAGTTGTGATTTGTTTCCCAGTTAATTTGACCATTGTGCCTTGGTGACAACACACTAATATTATTAGTGTAAAAATATTATTACTTTGAATCCAACAATCCTTTCCATTACCACATTTTACATATTTCAAATTTTATTAATTTATATTTTGGTGGAAAATATGAAATGCAGACTCACTGTAAAAAAGCATTTTGTAAAATAAAATAATTAAATTTTCATTAATTTATATTTTGGTGAAAAAGATGAAATGCATGGAGTGATACGTAACTCAACTCACTGTACAAAAGCATTTGTAAAATAATTCAAATTTCAATTTAACCTAGTTAAACTCACATAAATATCTCATGCGCAATGCAAACATCTTGTAAAAAACCGAAAAGAAGAACTATGCAATAACCCCATAGAAATAGCTAGTACTAATAAATGTATTGTTGTAAATCCTTTAAAAGTCGTGGAAAACACAAACAAAGAGACTAAAAGGCCCAAATATTACCAAATTCATTGATCTGATGCCATCTCAAATATGGAATTCCTCGTGGTTTTGAGTCAATAAACAACATAAGGATCTTCAAATGGTGTTTCATATGAACTACCTGCAACAATATGCTCCACACATTGTACGAAAAAATGTGTGAGGGGGTAGTTGGACTGAAACACGCAATTTAATATTTTTGTCTTAGAGAACACACTTTTTACTATGTAGCAAGCTAGTGGCCCACTTCATTAAGAACATATAGAGGGAAAACAGAGGTTGTAATATTCAAATAAAAAAACAATATGGTCTTGCGGAGATGGACTAGAAAGCAAGAAAATTGGGGGAAACTCAATAGTGATAATAGAGTAAGTTAATGCAATCATAGCACCACTAGTCCTTTAAAATTAATGCTCTACCTGGTTTATAATTAAAGAAAAAAAATTGAATGACATATTCCCATGTAAATGCATCGTTCAATGGATCAGATCTAAAAAATATTGTGAACTATTGGAGGTGTTTATCACAGTGTAGTCACGAAATCTCTGCTCCAAGTATTTTTTCTATTTTTCGGCCTCTATACCAGCTTGGAACAACATCCAACTTAATAAATCATGTTGAACTAAATTGACGAGAAGTTACATGTTATTACCACGTGGCGGGTCATGCAGGCGCATGTGGATAGGGAGGTGTCCACTTTCCAGTCACAAAATTATAACAAAATATCGGAATCCCTCCATATTATCAAATCATTAACATCAGTGAGTTAGTTTCTTCATTCAAATCTTCAAGATTCCATACACCCAATTGTTGGAAACTACGATACCAGTGATCGAATCCCATAAACACTGAGTTTCTTGAGAAGGCCACCTAGCCAAACTCTCTTAGGGCCGCATTGGTCGAGTGCTTATCCGTGCTCATCTTTGTCTACGCCAAAAAATATCCCTCCATAGGTTTTACCTTTGGTTTTCATACTCTTCATTGACTTATTACCACCAAATTGGCCATCCCCCAATCTCTCGTATGGCTATTTTCTCTCCTCTCTCACCACTCCAACTTTCACTAAGAAATACTTAAGGTTATTTTCTCAGATGTGGCCTAGCACTGGGCATTTACCTGCCCATTCTCATAAGTTCTCTCTCTGTATAAATATCTCCATAATTCATCCACAATCTTCCTACTAAGTTTCCTAGAAAGGATTAATGAACCATGCCTCTGTAAGCTGGCATGGCTTGCTAGCTTTCCTGCAGTAGACCCCTCTATCGTAGTCCATATGTTCTTGATAAGTTTCTTCATATTCATAGATCCAAAATTCTTCCTAGGTTCCCCAAGACTGTTCTGAAATTCCTCCAAGGTTAAGGAGTAGATAGAATCTTGTCCCACAAACGAGAAATTCCCCATGTTCCCTCCAACAAGGAGCGAAGCAGCGGCTCCCACTGCACCTCGTATTCTAGAATCTTCATTGAAACCCATTTATTTAACAAATAGGATAATATAAAAAGAAATCCAAAGCCTTATGCTCCCTCAAAAACTCCCCAGATCACACTCCCCAAAATCACCTGATACAATTAAAAAGAAGACAACAAATCACTCTGTCGATGGCTACTTGAAAACCTGAATTTATTCCATTATTGAAATCACAACAAATTACCCATTTCAAGGTTTTTTCCCCTATAACTAATCAAATCACAAGACCCACTTTCAATTATATTCTCAATGATCAAATCCCAACAACCCACAATAGGAACCATATGAACTAATTTGTCAATATAAGCCCAAGATGCCCACTTACAGTTTCTTTGCAGAAATACAACACCCTTGATCTCTTCAACATACAAATAATCAAGAACTCATGATTACCAGCATTACCCTTTCATTCAAAGAAAGAAAGGAATCCCAACTTCCCTCTCCATCGCAACAATCAATATTGTCATTGACTCGTCCTCACAACTCGATATGAAGTTATATTTGTTATAACAACAACTATGATGATAATGATCTGCCCAAATAATCCGCTAAAATTCTCACCTTGGCCAAAAAATTACACCATCAAAACTATTTATCTGTTTAAATCCTTCCACCACCCTATCCTTTCTAGTGGTAGTGGCACTTGCACACTCGATTGTTCTATTCATGGCCATGGTGGTCAAAATCAACCTCTCTAGTGGCCACAAGAACCCATAGGTTACCTTCGACACTCTATGCACCCATTGGAACGATTGCAAATGAAGAACATGTGAATATTGTAGAGGAAGTTATCGAAGCCACAACTGAAAAGGCCTTCAACGAAGATGCTACTATCCCCAATCCTACTGAAAATGTTCCTACCATAGAGAAAATAGTGGATGAAATCCCTTCCCCGGGTGAGGATTCTACAAAAGAATTAAGTGTAATGCCCCCTACCGTGGAGCCTGAAGAAAAATCTACCCTATTGGAATCCTTGGAGGAAGTTTCCCAAGTGGGCGATGAAGTTGATCCCACTAAAAACGTGTATGTAGATGAAGCTTCTACCGAAAGTGTGGATGTTGAAATTAAAGAAAGATAAAACACTGAAGAATCGTTGGCCAAAGAAGAATTATCAGTCGAAATACTAGAAGAAAAAGTACATCATTTGTGGAGAGTATTGTTCAAAAAGAAAAGCCACCTGAAGCAGCTCCCATTGAAGAGAAATCCAAGGGGGAGGGTAAGGATGAATAATAGGTTAATGGGTATGGAAGGGGGTGGGAAAATCCCAGGCAGTGGGGAAAATCCTATCCCATTAGATATATGGGATATATATTTTGAAGGGCACAAGGAACTGCTCAACAACAGAGTGGTATTTGATGGATAGAGGAGTGATATCGAGACATTAATTTGTTGGACAATGGAGTGGTATCTGGTCGATAGAGTAGAGGAGAGGTATTGAGATGTTAATCTACTAGTCAACGGAGTGGTATCTGTTTGATGGAGGAGTGGTATCTGGTTGATGGAGGAGTGGTATCGGTAAATTAATCCAACAAAAAATAAAGGAGGGGGACATTTTAAGAGCAAAGGATGTAAATGTATTCATTGACAGGTTTTTGTTGACATGTTTGGGTATAAGGTGGTTTTGAAAAGATGGTTTTAGAAAACCTGTCAACCAACCAATTGACAGGTTTTGTAGCACCACTTTTCGGTTACCAAGGCTTAATCGTTCTTAAAAGAAAACTATAACACCACTTTGTACATAACTCATACAGGCATTATATAATCCACATGCGTTTAAGCAAAGAAATACATTTAAGCTCAGAGTAAACATATTATTTAATGTTATAATAAAAAATCAATAACATTAACATTAAATTGATATGCACAGCAGAATACATGATGATTATAATACACAGAGATACAGAAACATAATTAAAGCATCATCTGGTACTTATCTTTGAACAGTGGTAGTTCCACCAACCAAGTGCATGCCTTCCACGAACCTCCCAACCTTAGACCACACCGCTCATCAACTCAGCAGTGGGTCACCCCCGAGTTGGGACTAAGCTCCACCCCCAAGGCAGGGAATCCTAGGCTAGGTTGAGGTTACAGGGAATACACACAATCACAAGGAAGGAATTCTCTCCCAGGAACCACTCATGCTCACTACCCACAAACTCTCCTTCCCCACATGCATGTTCCACCCCAGGAGTATACACCTTCTCTGTCACCTAGACATTCCTTCGACTGCTAACCTCCCTTTCCTTGGGTTACAACAACTTACCGGACCGGAAGTCTCCGAGCTCTGTGGAAGCAACAGGGTTCCTTCCAGGAGTTCTCTCCTTCCTCTACGCACTCTCTCACCTGGAGAGAATCTCTCACAGGCCAACAACCTGTTCTTCCAACCTCAATCACCTCTCTCACCTGGAGAGAGTGTTGTACAACTGGCCAACAAGCCCCCACGCAGTACATCACTGCGTGTCCAGACAACCAATGGGGAAAATGGACAGGGGATTTCCAACCGATTCAACAATGGCAGATGGTCTCACAGATATGGATTCGGACAAGGCTCCATGCATAGGCTCGACACTCAGATAGAGGATGTTTTGGCTTTTCATAATCAACCAACACACTATCCCCGAAATCAACACAGATTATTTTTCTCGATTTCAGAATTGCACCCAGTCTTTTGTAGAGGTCGGATGGGATGTACGGTTCAGAAGATCGGGTAGAATGGAAGAGAACCCCCTCTCGTGGCTCATCTTGGCCATTTTATTCGCATGCACCAGGGTTGACACTTGTCACCCTTGGAACTGCATGCATTCATCATCATGCATCTGCTTTGCACGTTTTCCCCTTGCCAGGAACTTAGGACAAAAAACATAAAATGCACATGTTCTTTGGAATAATAATAAAAAATTATTCCCAAGGCTTAAGTCCCCTGGGCTAAACACTTAGCCCCTTTTCCCACCTTCCAGCCCCTAATTCCTTGCCCTCTCTATGGATGCTTAGTCCCCCATCACTCATTCATCGTGTCGGTCTACACATGGTGGTGTTTATATTTTATTAATGTGCTACATACATACATGTACAAAATCAGGCCCTTGGCCTCCAACCCTTAGTCTCTCTGGCCTAACAATCACATAAGCCTACCGGCTTATAAAAAACTTGGCTCACCAGCCTATAGCACATATTTACAATTCATTTCATACATCATATTTACAAAGGGCTTGGTCTTGGGGACACTGCAATCCCCCTCCCCTTATTTCTGCACTGTCCTCAGTGCAACCTTACACTGTCTCTGCGAGATTTTTCAAAATTTTCAAAAAGATGTGGGTACTTTGCTTGCATAACCTCTTCATGCTCCCATGTCGCGTCCTCAGGACCGTACTAGGTCCACTGGACCTTTACAATCTCTATGGCTCGATTCCAGAGTTGTTTTATTTTCCTGTCCAATATGCGCACGGGATGCACTTGCAGGACACCTTCTGGTTCCACCTGAATCACATTCCAATCGATAACATGATTAGCATCAGGTATATATCTCTTAAGAAGTGAAACATGAAACACCTTATGTACAATCATAGATGCAGGTAATGCAAGCATGTATGCAACTGGCCCAATCCTTTCCAGGATCTCAAATGGCCCACAAAATCTTGCTGCCAACTTGGCGCAACTTCCCAGCTTCAGGGAACTCCTGTTATTTTTCACTTCCAGGAAAACATGGTCACCTACTTTGAATTCTCTGTGGGTTCTGTTACTATCAGCGTAACTTTTCTTCCTATCCTGGGCAGCTTTTATATTTTGTTTAATTCTTATCATTTGGTCTTACATCTCTTTGAGTAGCTCATGCCCAACTACTGCTCTTTCAGCTGGATTATCCCAGCTCACTGGAGTGTTGCACTTTCTTCCATAAAGTGCTTCGAATGGGCTCATCTTCAACGATGCATGATACCCATTATTGTAGGCAAATTCTACAAAATGCAGGTAGTCTTCCCACCTTGATGGTTTATCCATCACATACATTCTCAGTATGTCTTCTATTACTCTATTCACTCTCTTTGTCTGTCCATCAGACTCAGGATGATACGTTGTACTAAAATTCAGATTCGTTCTGAATCCCTTAAACAGTCCCTTCCAGAAATTCGAGGTGAATTTTGGGTCCCTATCAGACATAATTTTCTTAGGAATTCCATGCAAGCGTGCCACTTCTTTTAAGAATATATCTGCAACATTTGTTGTCCTATGAGTGGTTTCTAGTGGAATGAAATGGGCAGCTTTTGTAAGCTTGTCCACCACCACCAAGATTGAATCATGTTTCTTTCTTGTTCTGGGCAATCCTGTGATAAAATCCATTGTTACCACTTCCCATTTCCACTCAGGAATGGGTAAAGGCTGCAGCAACCCTGTTGGGTTACTATGCTCAGCCTTAACTTTTTGGCACTCCATACATCTGGCGATGTATTCAACGATTTATTTCTTCAAACTCGGCCAAAAATAATGGCTTTTCACTGCTGCCATAGTCTTCTGATATCCAGGATGTCCAGCATAAGCCATGTTATGTATTTATTTTAGAATTGTTATCTTCAATTCTCGGACATTGGGTACATACACACTATTTTTATATAGAATTAAACCATCAGTTCCCAAGGTGTAACTTTTCTTGGTCTGTGGTCTCTCACGCTATTGTAGCTTTGCTACTAGACCTTTGTACTGCAAATCAGCATTTGCAGCTTCCAAAATTCTGTCTTTCATCTCAGTCCTGTACATGCTAATGGTTGTAGCATGTAATTCATGCAATTTTCTGCTGAGTGCATCAACCACCTTATTTTCTTTCCCTTTGATATGCTTGATGTCAAAGTCATATTCACACAGAAACTCCAGCCATCTAATTTGCCTGGCATTTAAAGTCGGCTGATCAAATAAATACTTCAGACCGTTGTGGTCTATTCTCAACTCAAATCTCTTGCCCATGAGGTAATGTCTCCATTTCCTCAAGGCGTGGACGATTGTTTCCAACTCTAAATCATGAGTGGCATAATTCCTCTCATGCTCCTTCAACTTTCGGGACTCATAACAAACTACAAATCCCTCTTGGCTAAGAACTCCTCCCAGTCCCTCCTTACACGCATCTTTGCACACCACGTAATCCTTATTTGGATCTGCAATCTTTAGGATTGGAGCGTTGGTTAGCAGTTGCTTCAATCGCTGGAAGTTGCTCTCACATTCTTCAGTCCACTGGAACTTCTTCTCCTTCCTTTGCAAGGAATTGATAGAATGAGCTATCTTTGAGAATCCAGCTATAAACCTTTTGTAGTAGCCTGCCAGACCCATAAAATATCTAACTTCTGCCACATTCCTGGGCATTGACCATTCTCGGATGGCCTCGACCTTTTCAGGATCCACAGCGATCCCTTCTTCAGATATAATGTGTCCCAAGTAATGAATCTGCCTTTGATAAAATGAGCACTTGTTCAACTTGGCATACAGTTGGTGTTCTCTCAACACCTGCAACACCATTCTCAGGTATTTCTCATGCTCTTCCTCTGACTTGGAATACACCAAGATGTTGTCCAAGAAGACTATGACAAACTTGTCCAAATAGTCCCTGAACACACCATTCATTAAGCACATGAAAACAACAGGTGCGTTTGACAGTCCAAACGGCACCACCGTGAACTCATAATGATCGTACCTTGTTCTAAAGGCAGTCTTGTTGATGTCCTCATCATTTATTCTCATTTGGTGATATCCTGATCGGAGATATATTTTTGAAAATATTTTGCATCCTTCAATTGATCAAAAAGATCATCGATCCTTGGCAGAGGATACTTGTTCTTGACAGTTACCTTATTCAACTACCGAAAATCAATGCACGGCCTCAACGTCCTATCTTTCTTCTTCATGAATAGGACCGGGGCACCCCACGGTGACATGCTGGGGTGAATGTATCCCTTCTTTAGTAGCTCTTCGAGCTGCAATTTCAACTCGTTCAACTCTAGCGTACTCATTCTATAAGGAGCCTTCGAAACTGGAGCTGCTCCAGGCATCAAATTTATAGAAAAATCGATGTCCCTCTTCAGAGGTAGTCCAGGTACCTCATGAAATACGTCCTTGAACTCTTTGAGTACATCGTGGTCTTACAGATTCGAGACTACATCTCAGGATGCTTCTTCCACCCGAGATGCAAATAATTGATAGCCCTTCTTGTAGCACTTCTTTAGCTGCATGGCTGAGATTTCTCTGACAGCCACAACTCTGGGAATTCCTTGGAATGTTTTCCAATTTCCCTCTTCTTACAGACATGTAAACCTCTTGTTCCAGCAGTCCAGAAGGGCATGGTGCTAGTCCAACCAGTCCATCCCAATTAAGAAGTCGTAAGAGCCTAAAGGCAGAATATTCAATTCATCCTTAGTGCTCAATCCTTTCATGTCCACTGAACAGGACTTAACCAATTCAGTGACCGTCCTCTTGGTCCTTATGGCCAACTGCACTAACCAAGACTTCTCATTTTTTCTTCTTAATAAACGCAAACTTTCCACCACCCTAGGATCTACATAACTATGGCTAGCCCCTGAATCAATTAAAATAATGAGTGGTCGGTTGTTAATCATACCTTCCACTTCAATCATGTGCGATTGAAATTATTCTTGCTTGTTGTCCAGGGCTGCGTATATCCTCAGCATTTTTCTACCCATATCCTCCATTGTTTCATCTTACTAAACAATATGGAAAGTTCTTGCTTTATCTTTTCTGTGGGGGCAGTCTCTGTACCTATGATTCCCTTTACAGCCCCAACACTCCATAGGTGGCAGTCTTGGCATCTGCTCACTCCCTTCAACTTTCCTAGGCTCTCTAAAAGATGACTGTCCCCAAGGACTATTCCTGCAAAATGGAGGCTTGTTTCCCTTCTACTTATGTTCCTTCTTAAACCTCTGTTGGTCATCCCAAGCCTTCCGAAGGATAGGCCTTTCTCTTTGTTGTTCATAAAATCATTTTTCCCTTCTTATTGTTTCTTCCATAGTCTTAGGATCATCATATTGAATCTTGTCACCAATGGAAGGTGGCATTCCACTCAGATACCTCTGAATTTTGACAGCCTCATCTTTGATGAACGGAACATACTTCAGTAGTTCCAAAAAACTTCGTTCATACTCATCAATGGTCATGCTACCCAACTTGAGTTCGAAGAACTCCTTCATCTTTCTGTCATAGTATATTTTCGAAATACCTCTTAAACTCCTTCCAAGTGATATCTTTCTCTCTGATGTGTTTCACTTGCACAAACTATTCCCACCACATGGATGTTTTTCCTTTTAGTTGGTACATCGCAATTCTTCCTTCAGCATGAGTGGAATAGTTCTGTAGTTGGAAATATTTCCTCATGCCAAGAAACCATGTCTTGGCATCTTCCTCCTTCTTATGTTCTCCATCAAACGTTGGAGGCTTGATCTTGTTCATCTCCCCTTTCAATTCATCCTTTCCAAATTTTTGGTGTTTTCTGGTAGGGGATGGGCTTGAACTACTATGTCTCTCACTGCCAAAATGCTTTGGGGAGAGACGGTAATGTTTGCTACCACTCCTCAGACTTATTCTCCTCTAAGGGGTTCTGACACTTCTTGATCTGCTTGTGTCACTCTCTTTTTTCAATTTCTTTTCTATTCTTTCCAGGCTCTTCAACATTTTTAAGTTGAATTCACCCTGTCGATCCCTGATTTTCATGAGCTTTCGGCTATCAGCTCGGTGAGCTTGGGCATCTTTCTGCAATTTTTCAATGAGTTTCATCATGCATCCCTCTTTATATATCTCTTTTCCGTGCCCATTATAGTTTGTTCCTTCGACTCCCAAGTTGACATCCTTTCCTTCTCTTTCATCTTCTGTTTCGGAGGAAATCTACACCTCTTGCAATTCCATACTCGGGGTCAGTTTTCGGCTGTCCTGACACTCGTTGAACTCTGCACACACAGCGTGCAGTCATCCGAAGTTTTTCAGGCCCTTAAACCTTCAAGAAAACTTACAACATTCATAAGCCAACGTGAACAAGAAAAACGTTTTGACTTCACAAAGTTTTCTGAGCTCTGTCTGGCTCTGCAAATTCTGGGACTTCAGAACTTCGGAATCTCGGTCCAGGAAGATCCAACAGTTAAATCTCCGTAACCAAAGTCAGCCTTTCGCAACTCACGATCTCGTGAGTTCTTGAGTCGAATACCCTCGACTCATTTCCTCCAAACGTTGATACCCGAGATGCGATACAGGTATGGCTCCCTCCTCTCTAGCACCTGCTACACATGACCATAGGCTAGGGCTAAGTGCTAGCACTTCTTCACCAACTCGCAACTTCACGAGTTGGAGTGTTGAGCCTTCATGCTCCTCCTTTGCAAATTCCAAAATCGCGAATTACTTTATTCTCCGGGCCCAAAACACAGTTGTCTCCCTTCACCACAGTGGCACGTGGTATATTCAGGAGGGTCCACATCACCTTCGGTGATGTCTTTAGGTCCCACCACTCTCACCTATATTCTTGACTCACTGGCATGTGGTACACATTCATGCGCCCACATCCATTCCAAGAAAAATCCAACGGTTAGGTCCCCTCTCAGATATACGGTGCAGATATTTTCGATGTTTCAGGGTTTTTAGGCATCAGTAGTTCGTGCACCCCACATCTCAAACTTCCATCTGCCGAAATCCCAAAAACAAATACGGTTTACTCCTTCGCTGAATCGAATGGTCAACTCCCTTCCTACAGTCTACGATGTATATCGTTTCAGGTTTTTGGAGGTGTTCACCTCCCTCACTTCCAATCTCCTGACTTTGTGAAATCTGAAAGGTTTCACGACTAACTCGAGCATGACTCTGCCAGATCTACCACGTAGATCTCCACGGTTTTTCAGGTTTTCGGTATTTCGCGTATCGTGATTCCCACACTCCTGTGCATTTCAAAAGGGATTTTAATCCCTGTGCACATTTTCTAGATCCGAAGGTCATGAGGGTTCACCTTCCCTCTCGAATAGATCCTAAGGCTCCAACACTGTTGGTGTGGAGTCCTCTCTCCCTGTGGCCATAGACCACACCGGCTGCGGTTTCACACATCGCTATACCTCCTGAGATTACCAGGGTTCGAAATTGGTCCTCCAGACACAATTTATCCTCACACCCTCGGTCCAAAGACCACTCAATTGGCCCATCTAGGCTCAGTTTCGAAACCTTGGCTCTGATACCAAGTTGTAGCACCACTTTTCAGTTACCAAGGCTTAATCACTCTTAAAAGAAAACTATAACACCACTTTGTACATAACTCATATAGGCATTATATAATCCACATGCATTTAAGCAAAGAAATACATTTAAGCTCAGAGTAAACATATTATTTACTGTTATAATAAACAATCAATAACATTAACATTAAATCGATATGCACAGCAGAATACATGATGATTATAATACACAGAGATACAAAAACATAATTAAAGCATCATCTGGTACTTATCTTTGAACAATGGTAGTTCCACCAACCAAGTGCAGGCCTTCCATGAACCTCCCAACCTTCGACCACACTGCTCATCAGCTCAGTAGTGGGTCACCCCCGAGCTGGGACTAAGCTCCACCCCCAAGGCAGGGAATCCTAGGCTAGGCTTAGGTTACAGGGAATACACACAATCACAAGAAAGGAATTCTCTCCCAAGAACCACTCATGCTCACTGCCCCCAGACTCTCCTTCCCCACATGCATGTTCCACCCCAGGAGTATACACCTTCTCTGTCACCTAGACAGTACTTCAGCTACTAACCTCCCTTGCCTTGGGTTACAGCAACAAACCAGACCAGAAGTCTCTGAGCTCTGTGGCAGCTACAGGGTTCCTTCCAGGAGTTTTCTCCTTCCTCTGCACACTCTCTCACCTGGAGAGAATTGCTCATAGGACAACAACATGTTCTTCCAACCTTAATCACCTCTCTCACCTGGAGAGAGTGTTGTACAACTGGCCAACAAGCCCCCACATAGTCCAGTACTACGTGGCCACACAACCAACAGGGAAAATGGACACAGGCTTTCCAACCGGTTCAACAATGGCGGATGGTCTCACGGATATGGCTTCGAACAAGGCTCCACGCATAGGCTCGACACTCAGACAGAGGATGTTTTGGATTTTCAGAATCAACACACAGGCTATCCCCGAAATCAACACAGACTATTTTTCCCAATTTCAGAATTGTACCCAGTCTTTTGCAGAGGTCAGATGGGATGTATTGTTCAGAATATCGAGTAGAATGGAAGAGAACCCCCTCTCACGGCTCATCTTGGCCGTTTCATTTGTATGCACTAGGGTTGACAATTGTCACCCTTGGAACTGCATGCGTTCATCAACATGCATCCGCTTTGCACGTTTTCCCCTTGCCAGGAACTTAGGATAAAAAACATAAAATGCACATGTTCTTTGGAATAATAATAAAATATTATTCCCAAGGCTTAAGCCCCCTAGGCTAAACACTTAGCCCCTTTTCCCACCTTCCAACCCCTAATTCCTTTCCCTCTCTATGGATGCTTAGTCCCCCATCACTCATTCATTGTGTTGGTCTGCACATGGTGGTGTTTATATTTTATTAATGTGATCCATACATACAGGTACAAAATCAGGCCCTTGGCCTCCAACCCTTAGGCTCTCTGGCCTAACAATCACATAAGCCTACCGGCTTATAAAAAACTTGGCTCACAAGCCTATAGCACATATTTACAATTCATTTTATACATCAGATTTACAAAGGGCTCAGTCTTGGGGACACTACAGGATTTCTACAAAACCTATCTATAAAGATGCCTTCGGCATAATAACATATTCTTTATTGTATTTCCATTATATTAATAATATATTATTTATTGTGTTTCTATTATTATCATTATTGTATATTACTTCTATTATATATTTACGCTGATATGCGTCCCCCCTATTGGAATTGATGGATTAATCATCCTTTTAATTACAAAATTTAATCAGATTCTCAGAAAGTGAAGATGTTGGTATATTCTTTATCTTACATCCTAATCAATGAATAAGATCGCAAGAACTAACTCCCTTGAATTTATAAAATCATACATTTATCATGTTTACTTTTTCACTTTTACTAAACATGATTAAAAAATGACTGTAACAATATATGATTGCCACCACGTTTTGTAAAATTATTTCTTTTATTTATATGAGATAGGCGGCTAATTACAGGCGCCAAGTTTAAATTTATGGAAGACAAGTGCCTCGTATACCTGAGGCAGGTCTCTTCATATTCCTGAGGTAGGGCACGTTTTGGTTTCTGATGTTTTGGTTTCTATGGATACGAATGCACAGGCGATGGTGCACAGGAAAATGAACATAAGGGAAAAAGTTTCTCATGCACAATTCAAGAAGGAAGACAACCCACCTCTTATGTTGAATTAGTGTAGTTTTGTTGAATTAGTGTATTCTCTTCTAGCAGGAGGGAAACGAGTTCATCCTATTTTGTGCATTGTTGCGTGTGAGCTTAAGAGGGAAGGATAGGGGAGGACCTAATCCTGAAGAGAGAAGAGCGCAAATCCATGAGAACATAGATCAGAGGATAATAGAACATATAGAATGATGAGGAAGTTTTGAGCCAATCCACAAGGTAGATCAGAAGATGTTAGAACTCCACGAACAAAGGAAATGTTTTCCTTACCTCTCCACAACACTCAGGCAGTTACACAAAGTCACTGTGCTATTGTCTCTTCCTACACCTCGCAAAACCATTTCAGACAAGCATATCCGTAATGATAATCTCAGTTCCTCTTGCCATGGTTGCCTGGAGAATTTTCAATTGGGGCAATAGGCTTGTTAACTTGAATGTGATCACATGTATCATAATAGATGCATAGTCTTTTGTCTGGCCGATGAAGTTAATTTTTGTTTACTCTGTGGGTTCAGAATAAGGCAGGGAGTGGAAACACGACCATCATTTCCATGGGAAATAATGGTCGTGGCACTTCTGTCTTGCATAACCACAACTATAACCAATTCCATTTCAAGCAAACATATCAGCGATAATAACAATGTCACTTCATCTTGCCCAATTTGTTATGATGATTTTAAATTTGGAGAGGACGCAATTCAAATGAATTGTGGCCATGTATACCATCCCAATTTCATTTCCTTATGGATGAGGTGCCATAATACTTGTCTCGTCTGCTGAGCATATAAGTAATTTAATAAATATATGCCATATGTCTATTATTTTTCTTTTCAGCAAAACTTATTGTCGTTGTTGTGCATTGAAACTGCAACGCTTCTTTATATGTGCATACTTTCATATTGAAAGAGAAATGCTAAATAAGTTGTATACTATGTAAACTGCATTTCCTCATGGATGGGACTTTAGAATACATGTCCGGTCTGCCAATCATACCAGTAATTAAATGAATATATGGAATCTCTCTATTGATTTTCTTTACTGCAAAATTTATGGTTGTTGTTGTGCATTGAAACTCCAACACTTCTTTCATATGCACATACTTTCATATTAAAAGATAAATGTAAAATAATTTGAATAACTACAGTTTTATTCTCCATTAAATTCAAGATTCAAAACCTCGACATTTTTCTCTTCATCGTTTCCTTATAAACAATTATAAACAAAGTGATGGTTCTCTTCTATGAAATCAATTTTACATAGTTCTATGAAATCAGTTTTTCAGAGTTCTATGGAATCAACGGATTATTTAAATCAAATTGGTGTTGGTAAATTAATTATAAAATGTGGCATATATGAAATTGTAATATGAAACACCAATAACCTTAACCCTAATCTTATCTATTTATTATAAAATTAATTGATGTAGCCTATTTTCTTATATCAACCACTTTTATTAGCTTAACCCTAATTTGAAATAATAACCCTAATCTTATCCATTTATTATCAAAGTAATTGATATATCTTATTTGCTTATATTTACCACTTTTATAATGTGGTTGTGTTAATGTAAATTGCATTTCCTCATAACCCTAAGCTTACCTATTTATTATAAAAGTAATTGATATAGTCTATGAGATTATATCAACCACCTTTATAATTGAAGGATCTACTCTTTTCAAACAGTCCACATAAGACAGGCTACACACATAGTTCTGGAAACTATTGCACATTGGAGAGGGCATTGTGAATACACACACTTAATGACATGATTTATGAATACAGAATAACAGAGTGTTGTTCTTAGCATATAAACTCATAAATAAGACAAAAACTTGTAATACACAAAATTCTTGATATTAATGAACTTCGACGTAGTGTGTGAATACAAAATACAATGATAGAGATTATCTTCGGCTCCAATGTCTTCTTCTACTGACTTTATAGTCTAAAAGCATGTACTCGAACTTCTTACACTCCTTAGCTACTACTTGTTCTCAATTTCTCTCTCTACCTCTCTTTGTCACGAACGTTTCCCATCATCACAATGTGGCGAACATTTCCCTTTTGTTATCAATGTCCTTAGGAAAAATATAAATCATTGTCTAAAAAGTAAAACATGATTCCATACATCTCATTGTGACTAACATTTCCATTGCATTCTGATGAACATTTCCATTGCATTGTGACTAACACTGCATTATGATGAACATTTCCCTACGTCACATTGTGACGAAGATTTCCCAACGTCACAATGTGACGACCATTTCCCAATGTCGCATTGTGACGAACCTTTCCCATCATCACAATGTGACGAAAATTTCCCTTTTGTTATCAATGTCCTTAGGAAAAATATAAATCATTGTCTAAAAAGTAAAACATGATTACATATATCTCATTGTGACTAACATTTCCAAACATCACACTCTGACGAACATTTCCCAATGTTGTGAAGTGATGAACATTTTCGAACGTCGCACTATGACACAAAAATTTGACACCACATTCTAACGACCATTTTCCAAACATCACAAAAGTAAAAGATGATTCTACATTGTGTCAAGTGTTTCCAAACATTGCATTATGATGAGCATTTCCCTACATCGCATTGTGACGAACATTTCCCAACATCGCAATGTGACGATCATTTCCCAATGTCGCATTGTGATGAACGTTTCCCATCGTCACAATGTGAAGAACATTTCCCTTTTGTTATCAATGTCCTTAGGAAAAATATAAATCATTGTCTAAAAAGTAAAACATGATTCCATACATCTCATTGTGACTAACATTTCCATTGCATTATGATGAACATTTCCATTTCATTGTGACTAACATTGCATTATGATGAACATTTTCCTACGTCGCATTATGACGAACATTTCCCAATGATGCAGGAGCATCGCTCCATGTCAGCAGCGTGCCATCCAGACAGCACATCCAACACACATTTAATGGAGAAAGGGAGAGGCACAGTCCTCTCAATTTTGAAATTCGAAATTTCAATAAATGTTGTAAGGATTTTAATGACAAACCATGCCTTTGTACAGGTAGTGGTTGAGGTTTCCTTTAATGGTTTCCTGCAGCAAGCCCAGGACGTAGTCAGGACTGGGCATCCATTTATGTAATGTAGCCATAGGAGCCGCTCTGTGATAGCGATAGCTCAAAGACAGTGGTTGAGGATAAGCTCATGGGAACCCTCATTTTTTAATAGAGAAATTAGGGAGTGATAGGAGAGAGTTAATAAGAGAGACCAGAGCAGAGAGGTCTCGAGAGAGAGAGATAAGACTTGTTACAGTCCAGTCTTTGTAAACATTTGTATAGACATAAAGATTAATAGAAAAGTAGTTTTTTCTGCATACTGTGTGTTTGATGTTTACATGTTTTTATGCATTCCATGTTTTAAATGCATAATTGGTGAAGAATTGCATAAGTTTCAATTTCTTCCTGTCTTGGAGTTTCTGAGTGCAAGGAGTGCACATAGTCCACAACGTGTGTGTTGACAGAGGTGAGACAACCTCAGGAAATCTCAAGAGGGATAGCGTTGAACCTTCATCAGTAGAGGTGCAAGGAGTGCACAGGAAGGAACTTTGTCTCGATTTCAGGGAAGATAGAACTACTGAAGGTTCTATAGAGCTCTTCCAAGAGGGCATCAAGTGAGTGCAAAGAGTGCACTAGGGAACTCTATTTTGAGTTCTGAGAAAAGAGAATTGTCGAAGAGAAGATGCTCACAGGGTTGTTGAATACCCTGTAAGCTCTGCAAGGTGTGCATCGAGCAGGAGAATTCCAGGTGGGCGTAAGGAGTTTTCTTTTCAAGAAAACTTCTCGAATCTGAATTATTCAAGATCCTCGAGTGCAAAGTGTGCGTAGGATTAAATCTCCAAGAGGACAAAGCTCAAGAGGGACAACATTCCTAGAACATAGACGAGACCCAAAGGAGTCGGGCTCACAAGACGAAGATTCGAAGGTCGAGACCTTCAGGACTTAGAAAATCTTCTAAGTCAAAAAGCCAAGAAAGCTAAGGAGGAAGAATGTCGTCGAGCATTGGATTGTGGTGGAAAATCCCGCGGAACGTCCAATTTGAGGTAGGAGTGCAGGCTTTAACACTGCGTAGATCTAGGAAGGGAGATATCGAAGATCTGAATGGACGGTGGAGAGTCCTCGAGGAGAAACATCGAAACCCCGCAAGTAGTTGGATAAGGTGGAGTTGTGAGGAGGTTAGTGGTGAGGGCTTCTTGACTTTCAGAAGCTCAGGAGGAGTAACGAATGTTGGATGAGAAGCATCAGGAGCCGTTGATCTCGCACTCAAATTTTTCTATTTCAGAGTTCGGGGTTTGGAGCGGCAAGGTATTTTGGAGTCGTTGCATCGCGAACTCCCGGTTCAAAAAATCCCAAAAGAATCTAGACCGTCGGATCTAGAGCACAGTGGCATGAGAGCCATTGGATCAAGGATACGTGCATGGGGTTTTAGTTCCTGGGAGGTGCATAGGAAAAAGGATTTGGGCCGTCATATCTAGCACCAAGGACCGATAGTCGTCGGATCCAGAAGGAGGTGCGAGGGGTTTAATCCCTGGGAAGCCGCACATAAGGGTAAAACGAACGACAGAGACTTTGAGGGAGAAGTGTCGATTTCCCGTGAGCCGTTGGATCCAGAAAAGGTGCGTGAGGTTTAAACCTCGTAAAAGCAGAAGGAAGAGGACTCGTCAAGTCCCGAAAGCATCAGGACCATTCGTTTTGGAGGATAGGTGGCAGAGATATGGAAGCTACCGAGAGTTTGGACACTGGGAGTTTGAGGATAAGGATTCGTGAGACAAGAAGTCTCGGCTCACGAAATTGCGAAACGATCGACACCGTTCATCAAGGAGGACACGTGGTGAGTGGTCAAGGTTTGTGGAAAATCCCAAAAGGTTGTGGGTCGTCGATTCAGTGGGATCGTGGTTGTCGATTCAAGAGGAATCTGGACCATTGATCTCTCAAAGGGGACATTTCGTCATTTTGGGATCCATAAGTTCGAAGGACCTAGGACCATTTGTAGCCGAAATCGCGAAATCGTGAATTGTGAAATCCCTAAAAGTGGATCGTGGTCACGGGTAGTATTTCAGCATTTCGGGGTCAGGAGTTAGAAGGACCTAGAATCGTTTGCAGCCGGAATCGCGAAATCGTGAATTGCAAAACCCCGAAAGTATTCGGAGGAATAGCACTAGGTCACAGGATCGGTCGTATGAAAGCGACTTAAGAGAGGAACTAAGGATCCATTAGACACCTTTCAGGTTTCGACATTTTGAAAGATAGAGAACAGAGAAGAGCGCTGAAAAGGGGGCGTGCATGCAGATTTTCTCAAGATCTGCGTCAGAGGACAAAGGGACTTGTGGATTCATTCAAAGGGTTCTAACAAGAGCCTGAAGAGCCATTTTAGCTCAGAAGAAGATCGATTCAGAGACCGGAAGGTCGCAGAACCCTGCTGAGGTAGGGGGTCAAAATCAGGTGGCATCAGAGCCGAAATTTTTTCTGCAGATCATAGGCAAAACAGAGACAGAAAGGAGAACACTCTGATACACACCATCAAGTGGTATCAGAGCAAATTTTTGTCTGTAGATTTCAGAAAAAAGAGAAAGAGGAGATTGTTACTTTGTTCACACACAAAGGAGAGACGGTGGGAGAAATTCTGGTAACATCAAGTGGAATCAGAAGCATGGATTCATCTGTATACAACAGGTGAAAGAAGAAGGGTGTTAAAGATCTGTGGTGATTGTGGCAAGGTGTGTAGAAAATGATAGACAGCCAGGCGAGATGTAGGAGGACATGGAGATGCTCTCATATGTAGAGTGATCTATACGCTTGCCAGGAGGGCAGGTGAAAGATGGAAATGGCTACTAAAGTCCACGAGCATGGTGGAATAGGAGACCACCAGCAGATGAGTAAAGTAGATATTGAAAAATAACTCGTTGAGATAAGGGCGAGAATGGAACAGCTAACATTGAAGATGCAGTAGGAGGAAAAAGTACACTAGAGGTATGAATGGCCTCTGAACAGGAAAGCCAAATGGCCTGTTCAAAAGTTGTTGGCCAAGAAACAACAACAAGAGTTGAGAAAGTGGCTGAGGTATACTGAAAGCCTCAGTGACACAGAGCTGGTTTGCATCTGTGAGCCAGAAGTTGGAGAAACCATTAGTGATGAGGAAGAGAGATTAGTTCTAGGTCTCATAAATTGCCAGGAGGGCAGAGATGAATTTTCCAATTGCCAGGTGGGCAATGAAATGAGATCATTGGAGGATCTCATAGAATGTCAGGAGGACAGAAGTGGAAATTCATATTTCCAGGAGGGAAATGGTATGAGATTAGCTGAAGATCTCATAAACTGCCAGGTGGGCAGAAGTGAACTTTCGAGTTGCCAGGTGGGCAATGGGAAGAGAGCAACAGAAGGTCTCGCATACTGCCAAGGGGGTAGTGATGAAAGTTCAGATTGCTAAATGGGCAATGAGATGGGATCACTGGATCTCATGGACTGCCAAGTGGGAAACAAAAAATACCCAGGATTCCAAGTGGGCAAGGGGGAAAAGATGAGGCTATGTGAAAGTCTCATGAACTCAGAGGAGATTTCAGATCAGCAAGGAGTGTTGACGAAGGAAGATCAAAAATACATTCGGATCATTGGGGGAATTGAAGTATTCCTACCAAGCAGCCCAGTTGAGGCCAGAGTATGTATTGCAGAAGCAACAACAAAAGAAGAAGAACCAACAGTGATTGTTATAGAGGGAGAGGAGGAGTAGACACTAATGTTTTCCCCAATAGAAGAGGAGCATGCAAATAAGATGCTCACTTCATGGGAGATGGAGTTAGAGATGCTAGAGGATTGGTTGAACAATCTAGAGCTAGTATATGGCTGCCACAAGGAGACAATCATGCAGATGTTAGCAGAGGAGCATTCCGAGGAATCACTCAAAATTTTCAGCCAGGGAGCTGAACAGATGATAATTACAGTGCCGAGACATGCAATAGAAGATGAAGGAGAATTCCAGTCTGAGGAGTAGCTGGAGGAAGCTGGAATTCAACCAGCACAAGGGGAAATGGAAGAAGCAAGTCTGTCAGAGAAGGTGATTGAAAAATAGGTCAGTCAAGAGAATAGGACTGCAGAGATGAATTTTGCAGCAGGGTGGCAAGTTGAGGCCACAGAGGAAAAAGATGGCATGGGAGATCTAGTTGACCGACCCATTTGCAGGGAAGAAGTGCAGCTGAGGAGACTGCATAAAGGGAGTCAGCCACTACAGTAGCTGGATGAGATAATTGAGGATATTAGAAAGTTGATGTTGAGTTCAGCAAAGAGATTGCCATCAATGAGAAGCTAGGCAGAAGGGAGCCTGCAAGAGCAGTAAGGCAGCAGCAGCAACAACAATGAAGCAGAGGAGAAGATGGACAACTCCAAGGGAAAGTTTGGGATCCAGGTGGATTTCAACACTGTAGAAGAGGATATCATGATCAGGAGATCATGATTTTTCCATCTGAGGAGTATGATGCAGGAGCATCTCTCCATGTCAGCAGCGTGTCAGCCAACCAGCACATCCAACACGCATTTAATGGAGAAAGGGAGAGGCACAACCCTCTCAATTTTGAAATTTGAAATTTCAATAAATGTTGTAAGGATTTTAATGCCAGACCACGCCTTTGTATAGGTAGTGGTTGAGGTTTCCTTTAATGGTTGTCTGCAACAAGCCCATGATGTATTCAAGACTGGTCATCCATTTATGTAATGTAGCTATAGGAGCCGCTCTGTGATAGCGATAGCTCAGAGACAGTGGTTTAGGATAAGATCATGGGAGCCCTCATTTTGTAATAGAGAAATTAGGGAGTGATAGGAGAGAGTTAGGAAGAGAGACCAGCGCAGAGAGGTCTCGAGAGAGAGAGCTGAGACTTGTTACAGTCCAATCTTTGTAAACATTTGTATAGACATACAGATTAATAGAAAAGAGGTTTTTTCTGCATACTGTGTGTTTGATGTTTACATGTTTGTATGCATTCCATGTTTTAAATGCATAACTGGTGAAGCATTGCATAAGTTTCAATTTCTTCCCATCTTGGAGTTTCCGAGTGTAAGGAGTGCACATAGTCCACAAGGTGTGCGTTGACAGAGGTGAGACAAACTCAGGAAATCTCAAGAGGGATAGCGTTGAACCTTCATCAGCAGAGGTGCAAGGAGTGCATAGGAAGGAACTCTGACTCGAGTTTAGGGAAGATAGAACTACTGAAGGTTCTGTAGAGATCTGTTAAGAGGGCATCGAGCGAGTGCATAGAGTGCACTAGGGAACTCTATTTCGAGTTCTGAGAAAAGAGAAGTGTCGAAGAGAAGACGCTCACATGGTTTCTAAATACCCTATAATCTCTGTAAGGTGTGCATCGAGCAGGAGAATGCCAGGTGGGCGTAAGGAGTTTTCTTTTCAAGAAAACTTCTCGAATCTGAGTTATTCGAGATCCTCAAACGCAAAGTGTGCGCAGGAGTAAATCTCCAAGAGGAAGAAGTTCAGGAGGGATAGAATTCCTAGAACATAGATGAGACCCAAAGGAACCGTGCTTGCAAGAGGAAGAGTCGAAGGTTGAGACCTTCGGGACTTAGAAAATCTTTTAAGTAAAAAAGACAAGAAAGCTCAGGAGGAACAACGTCGTCGAGCGTTGGATCATGGTGGAAAATCCCGCGGACTGTCTGATTTGAGGTAAGAGCGTAGGCTTTAACACTGCGTAGATCCAGGAAGGGATATCTCAAAGATCTTAATGGACGGTGGAGAGTCCTCGAGGAGAAACGCTGAAACCCCGCAAGTCGTTGGATAAGGTGGAGCTGCGAGGAGGTTAGAAGCAAGGGCTTCTTGACATTCAGAAGCTTAGGAGGAGTAGCGACCATTGGATGAGAAGCATCAGGAGCCATTTATATCGTTCTCGAATTTCGTTCTTTCATAGTTCAGGGTTTGGAGCGGCAAGGGATTTTGGAGTCGCTGCATCGCAAACTGTTGGTTCGCAAAATCTCGAAAGAATCTAGACCATCGGATCTAGAGCACAGTGGTTTGAGAGCCGCTGGATCAAGGATACGTGCACAGGGTTTTATTCCTTGGGAGGTGAATAGGAAAAAGGATCTGGGCTGTAAGATCTAGCACCAAGGACCGATAGTTGTCGGATCCGGAAGGAGGTGTGAGGGGTTTAATCCCTGGGAATCCGCACAGAAGGGTAGAATGGATGACAGATACTTAGAGGGAGAAGTTTCGATTTGTCGTGAGCCGTCGGATCCAGAAAAGGTGCGCAAGGTTTAAACCTCATAACAGCAGAAGGAAGAGGACTCGTCAAGCCCCGAAAGCATCAGGACCGTCCGTTTTGGAAGACAGGTGGCAGAGATCTGGAAGCTACCGGGAGTTTGGACACCATGAGTTCGAGGAGAAGGAGTCGTGAGACAAGAAGTCCTGACTCGCAAAATTGTGAAACGATTGACACCGTTCATCAAGGAGGACACGTGGTGAGTGGTCAAGGTTCGGGGAAAATCCTGAAAAGTTGTGGGTCATCGATCTAGTGGGATCATGGTCGTCGGTTCAAGAGGAATCTAGACCATTGATCTCTCAAGGGGGAGATTTCGGCATTTTGGGTTCCAGGAATTCGAAGGACCTAGGATCGTTTGCAGTCGGAATTGTGAAATCCAAAAAAGTGGATTGTGGTCATGGGTAGTATTTTGTCATTTCGGGGTCTGGGAGTTTAAAGGACCTAGAACCATTTGCAGCCGGAATCGCGAAACCCCGAAAGTATTTGGAGGAATAGCACCAGGTCATAGGACCGGTCGTATTAAAGTGAATTAAGGGAGGAGCTAAGGAGTCGTTAGACCCTTTTGGGTTTCGGCATTTCGAAAGACAGATAACAGAGAAGAGCGCTGAAAAGGGGGCGTGCGTGCAGATTTTCTCAAGATATATGCCAGAGGACAAAGGGACCTGTGGATTCGTTCAAAGGGTTCCAGTAGGAGTCTGAAGAGCCATTTCAACTAAGAAGAAGATTGATCCAGATACCGGGAGGTCATAGAACCTTGCTGAGGTAGGGGGTATGAATCACCCAACATCACAATGTAATGACCATTTCTCAATTTCACATTGTGACGAATGTTTCCCATCGTCACAATGTGACGAACATTTCCCTTTTGTTATCAATGTCCTTAGGAAAAATATAAATCATTGTCTAAAAAGTAAAACATGATTCCATACATCTCATTGTGACTAACATTTCCAAACGTCGCACTCTGACGAACATTTCCCAATGTCACAATGTGATGAACATTTTTGAACATCGCAATGTGAAAAAAAATTCTTGATGCCACATTCTAATGACCATTTTCAAAACGTCGCAAAAGTAAAAGATGATTCTACACTATGTCAAGTGTTTCCAAACATTGCATTATGATGAAAATTTTCCTACGTCGCATCGTGATGAAAATTTCCCAACGTCGCAATGTGGCGACCATTTCCCAATGTCGCATTGTCACGAACATTTCCCATCGTCACAATGTGACAAACATTTCCCTTTTGTTATCAATGTCCTTAGGAAAAATATAAATCATTCTCTACAAAGTAAAACATGATTCCATACATCTCAGTGTGACTAACATTTCCCAACATCGCACTCCGACAAACATTTCCCAATGTCATGATGTGACAAACATTTTCAAACGTCGCAATGTGACAAAAAATTCCTGACGCCGCATTCTAACAACCATTTTCCCAATGTCGCAAAATTAAAAGATGATTCTATAATGTGCCAACTATTTCCAAACATTGCATTATGATGAATATTTCCATACGTCACATTGTGACGAACATTTCCCAATGTCGCAATGTGACAACCATTTCCCAATGCTGCATTTTGACGAACATTTCCCAACATCGCACTGTAACGTCCATTTCCCAACGTCGCAATAGTAAAATATGATTCTACAACGTCTGGAGTGTTTATAAACATCGCATTATGAAGAATATTTCCCAACGTTGTATTTTGATGCACATTTTCTAACGTCGAAATGTGATGACCATTTGTCAATGTCGCATTGTGATGAACATTTCCTAGTGTTTCCATGTGACTCAGATTTCCAAGTGTGTCATTGTGATGAACATTTTCCAACATTGCATTGTGATGAACATTTCCCAAGCTCGCATTGTTACAAACATTTTCCAACGTCGCAATGTCGGGATCATTTTCCAACGTCGCACTATGACGAAAATTTCCCAACGTCGCATTTCTTACAAACATGTCCCAACATGACAATCTCACAAACATTTTTGAACGTGCATTTTGATGAACATGTCTCAACGTCACAATGTC
>JZKD02S1853155.1:6677-19529 GCA_000966675.3 Picea glauca
ATTTTATGTCTCATGGGTTACATTTATTTACAAATGTATTTACATGTGTATGTGTGTGCCTTTTCTTTACATTTGTGCAATATTCCAATCTAATACTTGATTAGCTAGAGTATCTGTCATTTGATTCAATCTCCTAGGAACATGGATATACATAATGTAATCAAAACAATATTATAAGAGATGTACCCTAAGGAATCGTCAATGTAGAGTAGGATCGTAAACCTGGTAAACCCCATTTAGCTCAGACACAACCAATTTTGCATCTAGGTAGACCCGGAGGTAAGAGATACCATGCGACAAGGTGTCACGAAGAAACTCTATTATTGCATTGTATTTGGCGACATTGTTTGTGGTGTCACCTAAACAGATACCTCTAGAAGCAAACAACTGGCCTTGAGGTGTGAAAATCACTGAAGCTGCAGAAGAAAACCTCCGAGTGTGTCGGCTAGCACCATCCACAAATCCAACGAACATGTCTGATTCACTTGACATCTGCCACAGTGAAAATATGACATCAAAATGACATGTCCATAAAACCAAAAAGACAAAGACTAAAAACGTATAAGAACTATACATATGTACAAGAAGTCACCCAAGGTGATCCACCTATGAGTAATACTTCTTGAGGTAGAGCCCATTTCTAGGATCTGCTAAATCTTTCCCTTCAAAGTCAACCAAACAATATGCTCCCTTCTTTAAAACTTCCTTCACGATGAATGGTTCGAAACACATGGGTTTGAACTTGCCTTCCCCTAGGGCATCCTTATCTTTTTCATAGACCAGGGCAAGGTCGCCAGGCGAATGGACTAATTGTACTAACACTTGACTCTTTTCTTGTGAGCCTTGTTAGCCAAGGTTGCATCATGTCATTTCTCATCGAGTTGCTCGAGATATAATAAGCGTTCCTCAAGCGGTGAAGTGTCTGGCAATAACTGTACTGCCAACTTAAGAGACGGGATCTAGCATTCTATAGGCAAGACTCCTTCCAACCCGTAAACAAGTTGAAAAGGTGAGAAACCAATGGTAGTCTTTACAAGCGTTCAGTAGGCCCACAATGACGAGTATAAAATCAAATGCCAATTTGAATTGGATGAATTGATCGTTCACTGTAGAATGGTATTGAGCGACTTATTCACAGCTTCCACCTGACCATTTTCTTGTGGATAATAAGGTGATAAGTGTTCTTGCCTCAACCGAAGCTTTGATGTTAATTCAGACATCATTTTGTTATGAAAGTGGCTATCATGGTTAGTGGCAATATCCTTCAGGACACCGAACCTTGCTATTATATGATTAAACAAGAAGAGATTTGATGTCTCTCCATCATCCTTGAACATCGACATAGCTTCAACCCACTTGGTAAAGTATTCTAGTGCTACGATGATATCATGGTGTCGCCTAGCTGAGGGAGGGTGGCATGTAGTATAATCAATCTCCCACTTGGTGAAGGGGACAACTGTGATGATGGGAAACATGGGAGCAGGATATGCCATCATCTTCCGTGAGAAGATCTAACACGGGTGGCACTTCTTGACCGATTCAACGCAATCTTTGATTAACATCGACCAATAGTAACCATTTCGTAGAATCTTTTGGGTTGTTGCCAACATAGAAAAATGGCCACCACATGCTCTAGTGTGGCATTCATTAAGCACGAGTTTTTCTTCTTCATGGGTGAGACATCGACAAAGGATGAAATATATACCTCGACGATACAAAGTGTCTTCGAGAATAAGATAGTTTTTTGCCTAATGGTGTATATGTCGAAGCTCATCATGAGAAGCAAAAGAGAGGCACTTCAAATTCTGGAGATAGACTAGTATATCTCCATAATAGGGATCCAAAGATGCGATAAAAAACATATCTCCTTTAATAGGTGACTCTTTGGGTATAAAATCACCTGACTCGACTGGAAGTTCTGAGATGAGTTTTGCAAAGACCAAAGACTTTTTGGATTTCGCCGAAATAAAATCCATGTCAAATTCCTGGAGGATAACTATCCATATATTGATATTTTCGCTGATTAAGCGTCGTGTCAACACATATTGGAATGGATTCACAACGGCAATGACGATGGTCTTGCAAAACAAGATATAGTGACGAAACCATTGGACAGCATGAACTGCTTCTAATGCAAGTTTCTCAACATGGGAGTAGTTGATTTCTAGTCCAACCAGGCCTCAACTCAGGTAATAAATCACGTGTTCTTCAAGAAAATCGTCCTTTTGAACCAATACCATGTCGATGGTCAACTCTACCGTGGCCAAATACAATAAGAAATATTTATTATAATTGGGTGGTCGAAGAAGGGGGGGAGACGTGAGGGCACATTCCAACGCTTCGAAAGAGCATTGAGCGGCTTCGTCCCAATGGAAAAGAACATCCTTCTTTAGTAAACACATGAACCCTTTTGTTATCTCAGCATAGTTTGTGATGAAATGTCGTAAAAAGTTCATTTTTCCTTGTAAACTCTGAAGCTGAGGGACTGTGCACGGGGGAGGAAACTGAACTATCACCTCAACCTTTAAAGGATCGACCATGATCCATGTTGTCGAAACTATGAAACCTAACATATGACCCGACGTTACACAAAAACTGCATTTGTTTGGATTCAAGCGAATCCTATAGTAGCGACATCGCTCAAAGATAATTCAGAGGAGTGTGGGATGATCAACTCTCTTTCCAGATCGTGATGCTAAATAATCCAGATAAACCTTGACTAGGTGTTTGATATCGTGGAAAGAAAAAGACATGGCCTACTGAAAAGTGGCTCCAGCATTGTTTAGGCCAAAAGGCATCTTGCGATAAGAAAATGTACCCCACAGACAGATAAAAGTTGTTTTATGATGGTCCTCGGGTTTGATCTGTATCTGATTGTATCCTGAGAAGCCATCCATGAAAGAAAAGGCCTCCCATCCTGCGCATTCATCGACAATCTGGTCAATAAATGGAGTGGGGAAATTATCCTTTGGACAGGCCTTGTTCAAATCATGAAAGTCAGTACATACATGAATCATACATTGCTTTTTGTTGACTGGAATGAGATTTCACACCCATTGAGTCAAATGGATAGGGTAGATGAAACCAGCTTTGAGTAGTTTCTCTACTTTAGCCTTAATAATTGCTGCTTTCCGAGGACTAACTGGACTAAGATTCTGCTGGACCAGCTTGGCATCAGGGTAAGTCGTGATTTCATGTTCAACGATTCTTGGATCAATGCCTGGAATTTCCTCATAACACCGGGAAAAAACGTCATGGAATTCTTTAAATAAATCTATATATATTTGAATCTCCTCAGGGGAACAATCTGCTCCAATGAAGACATTCTCCACAACGTCAGGGGTTCTAGAGATATCAATAGGTATCATTTTAGTGATGGTTTCCTTATTACCCTTGGCATAAACTGTGTGCATAAAGAGAGGATTAATAGGACAAGACCTATCTCTAGTCATAGTCAACACAAATTCTCCTGCCTCTATTCTTCCTAACATTGGGAGGAAGTATGATTTGTGATGAGATCATCCCAGGGTCTGTTTGGACCAGTAAATGCCTCTAAAATTTCCTCATCGGAGGGAAAGACCAAGTCTAAGGAATCGATAGTGGAAAAGGAACCTTGAGCCCAGGCAAGATCGAGAATTGGATCTAACTCTGGTGCAGGAATCGAATCGGGGTCAACTGAAGCTTACTAGACTATAGAGTATGCAACTTCTGCCATGGACAAGTGCATGGACATGCCATGGTGCCCTGTCCCTTCCATCATGGTTGATGGGGAAGGAAGAATCCACAGATCATTAAAGTAAGTCGTGTGGAACGACGACACTTAAAATATTTCAGCCTTAGGTTGGTCGGGGACAACCAATATCATTTTGACATCATCGGAAGGAGGCGGGTAATTGAAAGTACCCATGATAGGTGGGCACAAACCAACCCCCATGTTGACGATGATAGGCTATGGGTTATCAATCATCGGGACCGTGGATGCCCCTAATGAAGGGTCAGGTCTGGAGAAAGACGATTGATCAATGGTCACAATTCGACCCTCATGTGGAAACAAAAAGACTCGAAAAAACTGTAGCAACCACTGCATGCATGGAATATGTCCAACTCCTTCCTAACAGGAGGTTGTAGTCGAGAGGTGCATCAACCACTTCAACTTCGACGTACACGGTCTTCCCTCCTAACTGCACGGGGGAAAAAGGAATGATTCCATGTGGTCTGAAATAATGACCATCGAAAGTCGTGAGAAGAGTAGGTGAAGGAGATAGAATGAGTTGGCCAATGTCCTTCCAACATGACAACGACATCACGCATGTCGAGGCACCCTCATCAACCACCGTATGAAAAATATTCTGGGTAGACAATTTTGTGGGGTGAGCCACTACTATCTGAAATGTGACATGGTATGGGAGACGAGGCTTCAAGTCAGTCGTATCAAGAGTGATATTTCTTGGATTATATGTCTCGGAGGATCCTAAGGCAGATAACATAGCCTTTCTATGCAAAGGGAAGCTCTGAAGGACCTCCAAAGAAGACATCGCGCAAGGGGTTTGTGACAAATCCTCCACCACAGAGTAGTTATGGGTGGCCCTCGCATTTGGATTATGTGAAGCTTTCTTGAATGACCCTTTCGGGATGCATGTCATTGTTTCACCCATCGTTCTCTCGATCTGGAGAGGAAGAAATGGGTTTTCGGCTTCTTTGCCCTTTTTGGCAGTACTTGGCATTCTGTAATCATGTGCCCTAGTAGCTATGTGGGCTTCACCTTTCAACATATAGGCATTCAAAGTCAATGGATTGCTTGATGACGAAGGAGGTCCCTAACTGCCCCCATCTTCATTCGCAAAGGCTTGAGTTAAATTTTTCCCATGAGGAAATGGGTTTGTTAACACTGCAGGTTGTTGCTCTGCCAATAACTTTTGGGCCTCCGCAAGTCGAGGGCACAGGTGATTCAGGTGGTCTTCCATGCAGAGGTTGCATAGATACTTCGACTTCTTTCTCTTTGTGTTTCCCCTGCTAGCGTTATTAGTGGGTTTCTTATCCCCCTTACCCTTCTTTCGTTCATTTTTATTCCCTTTGGCCTACTGGCTAGACTTTGGGTTTGTCGACTGCACGCTGTGTACAATCGACGTTTGAGCAAGGGGAGAATTCAAACTAGGATTTGGGCTGGCTACTATCTGCTTTATTGACAATTGTTGCAATTGGTTTGACAACAGATCAATGGGATTTTCTTGTGTTGAACCAACAATGCCATCAACATGTGGTCTAGAATTATGTCTGGTCTTATCAAGAATATACCATGGCACATTTGGAAAAACTTTGTAAAGAAAACTAGATTGAGAGTAAATCAACTCTAGCTTTTGAGCTCTCATTTTCTCTTCTTCCTCCGAAAAGACCCCTGATGTTTCTACATCTTTGGATAGATGGGGTACCAAAGACTTAAGGAACCATTCCAGCAGGAATGTTGGTGGAACTGGTACTTTAATCAAACTCTTCCAGCGTTGCCATTCTCGGATGTGATCAAAGATATGGTCAGCCTTTGTATGCTCAAAGTTGGCCAACAATTCTGTGTTGGAATTGTATCTCATAGGTAATTGAAAATGGTTTAAGAAAAACATTGTCAATTTGCCAAAAGTAGAGTATCTTGAGCGGTCGATCTCGATGTACCATTTCACGACACTCCCCATAAGAGTGCGTTGAAACAGACGCAACTGAATGGAGTCATCCCTCAAAGAATTGGACGAGCACCATAGATGAAATGTGGTCAGCTGATCGCCAAGATCTTCGTTAGGATTGCCTTCAAACTTTGGAATGTCCGAGGGAAACTTGGTCGGCATGGCAGGACAACGTGGATCGTGACAGATTGGGTCATTCAATAATCTTGGCAAGTCTGGAAAATGCAAAGTTTTCAGAAATGGTAGCTTAGGTTGTTGAGTATGTACAGGAGGATAGGAGCCTGGGATTTGGTTGGCACCAGGTTGCCAGGAAATTTTAGGCTTCTGGCCTGGGTTTTGGTAAAAACCATGGCTTAGGCTGGCATTCATATGCTGCACTTTTTGTGACGTCATCAGTTGACTCCCGTAGTAGGACGTTGAGGGATGAGAAGGGATTCCTCCTGATGTTGTGTTCCAAAGGTTCTGGAAAGGGTTGCCCACTGCCGATCCGACGGGCATAGGTCTTGAGCCTTGCCCAGGTTTCCATTGACCATGGAATGGGTTGCCCTAGTCGGCATCCCTGACGAGGGAACTGATCCTTGCCATGGATTCCAAGGTCCTTGAGAAGTGTGTATCCCCTGTGAAGGAATAGTACCCTGCACAGGATTTTGTGATCCAAAACTAGGGTTTCCCTCGACCAAGATGGAAGTTGATGAGAATGCGGTGTTACCTAACGTGTTGAACAAATAGAATGACAAAGAACCCACCGGTGTGGTACTGGAAGAAGGTCCTTGACTACCTGCTCCATACAGGTTGTACTTCATGGTCGACCAGACGAGTTTCTGAGGAGCGTCGCCGAGCGAGGGAGACGATGGAGGTATATGACCCCCAACGTAAGGGAAATATTTATAATGGTCTAAGGTGCCCCCCATGGACCCTTTCATAGGAGCGTTTGAGGTCCCTGCCCCCAGATCCAAAGTATGTAAGGTGGAGTAGGATAGGTTCGAGTTCATGTCAAAGTTGGGCATCCCGTATGAAAATGGAGGGCTCGTCGCACTCTGTTTAAACAGTGCAGTGATCGCCGCCATGGAAAGAATTGGACCACTGCCTGAGGTAAAGGTAGTCGAGACCATAATGGCCCAAACCTACGAGGGTGAGTTAGGAGGTAGAACGCCCCCGGTTGTGGTAGCCGTAGAGGGAGTATGAGGACTCCCTGATGAAGTAGCAACATTTTCTTCCATTGTTGCTTGTAGGATTATCTGACGTTCGTGATGCGTTACCCTTGGAGGGGAAATCTGTATCAAAAGTGGCACCGACAAGTCATTGATCAGAGAGTTATATGGACTGAGAGCTTCTGCTCCAAGGTCAGAAATAGTTGGTCCCTCCAGAAACAAATGTTCTCCTCTTGGAGATGGCTCGTGTACAACTTCCTGTGGCCCGGTCACCTCAAATGACATTTCTTGGTCAAGTCTTCGCCTTCACGGTGGAGGTAGTGGATCTAAGTTAACCAGCGACAGGCCCAAAAGCCTTAGCGACCGATGAAGCTCTTGATCTTCCACTATGTGAGAGGATCAATGACACACTAAGGCTTTCTATATTTGAAGACTAAAACATGCACTAGAAAAAGTTCCTATGAGATGCAACAAGAAAACCACTATTACTAGTTGGAAGAGCAGTTACAATAACCAACACTAGAGAAACTTATCGGTGCAAGTGCAACTCGAACATCGAATCACCCTAAGGGTATACTCCGAAAAGCATGGCAATATGTTTTCCCTAGGTACCAAGGTATACCCCCACAGTCACTTATGTAAGTCCCTAAAATCAAAGGCAACTAGGTTGCCAACTTGTGAACAACTACCAAGTGGGTACAGTCGACAGTCGAGTGGACCACAATGAGTAGGGTATCAAGCCCGAAACCTATCGAGGGTATCAAAAGCAAGTGTTCCAGAAGATGATTGAGGACATCGAATGGATTCAAGACCCACGAAGCTCCATGTCAAATGCGATCAACGTAATCCCAAGATAAGTCCTATATATGCATTCCTCTGCTACGATTGGTCCAACTTTGAAGGGGTTATCTCCACTACCTTTCCGCACATGACCTCGTATTTATCCCCTGTGTTAGAGGGGGGTCTCGGATAGTTTCCACGTTACTGGACTTTTTCACTCCCTAACACAGACTCCTATGTTTTTGATGGCGTCCACCCGGGCACCTACCTCAGCAGGTCCCGCGCCGGACCTCCTGGTCTTAAGGATCGTTCAATTTCCTCCCTTGAGCCAGAGTGGCTCCTCTAATTCCCACTGGAATCTCCTTCGAAATGGACCCACAGGTCTTTTCGGCACTTTACAGTCTTTAGACCAGTCACTGTTCTCTTCGACAACAGAAGAATAGAGAATCGGGTTTTGGGGTTTCCAAACTCCCGATGTCTCGACCTCCAATATCCTGATGCGCTCCTTTGTTGCCTTATCCCCTCCTGGCTATGCCCTGGTCCATGTGATCTCTTTCCATAAGACTGCAGCCTTATATTCCTTCTCGTCAGGGTTTTGGACTTTCAAGTGCCAAAATGCACTTGTCCTCAGGATCCACGATCCGCCGAATCTCGACGTGTTTTTTATGCACTAGCTCTCCTGGCTAGGCTCCTGGCCCATATGATTGTTATCCCTGTGACCGTAGTCTTACCTCTCGTCGGGGTTTCAGACTTTCCAATGTCCAAATACATATTTCCTCAGGATTCGCAATCCCTCGAATCCCAATTCTCCATTATGCTGACAGTTGGCTCCCACAATGGCGCTTCCCTCCTTATCGGGGTTTTGGACTTCGCGATTCCGAAATGCATAAACACCTTGTCACCAGGATTCCCGATATCCCGATGACCAAAATGTCGATAGACGACTTCCTGACGGGACTTTCCCCGATGACTCCGATTGCTGCCACGCATCCCCTCAAGATGGACGGTTCAGATTTCTCCTTGCGTTTTTTAGACTTCTGATGTCCCGATTTTCACGACCTCAGGAACTCCGATTTCCCGAGCGCTGATATCCCGATGTCTAGTGCCCGAATCTCCGAAATGGACGATCACGTGACACGTGTCCTCTCTCAAATGGACGACCCAGATTTGTGTCGGGGTTTTCAAGGTGGACTTCCCCAATCTCCTGTCCATAGGAATGCCGATATCCCGACTCTCGATGCCTCGATGTACGCCACACGTCTCCACAAATGGACGACTCTGATCCTTCCCGGGACTTTTACCATGAAAATTCTCGATCTTATACTCTCATGACTCCCAATTTCCCGAACCCCGACGTCTGGATATCCTGACGCCTCTCAGAGTTCTTACTCTACTCAAAAGGGTTTAAACCCTTTGCAACACCTGTCAGATCAGATGGATGATGGGTAACTGATCAACGATCCAATCGACTCATGACCCCTAGAGCTTGAAATCCGAACATGGTTGTAACCTCCTCGCTTCTTTGGCAGATCCAACGGCTGACAGGATTTTGCAAATCTTCTCCACAAGATCCTAACCGTCAATCTCTTCCTTTGTGATGTTTTCTACGGGGTGAACCAAGTATTCCTCCATGAAAACTGGTCCTCCTGCACGTAACTTTGTAGCGCCTGTTCAAACACTCCACGGCACAAACTTCCGGTGCTTCTCTTCGATGAGATTGAAATCCTTATCCTTTCTGAGCTTCACACAATTATGAGTCTTCAAGAAGACCCTTGCGCGCACTCCTTGCGACAATCCTCGAACACTTCCAAGTGTTGAGTTCTTTTGACTTTGCGCACACCTGCAGCAGCAGTCCTTCAATTCTTCGCTCAGATTCACAACTGAGACCTTCCTTAGCCTACGCACTCTTTGCATGGCTCCTATAACCCAATTTCACTTCTGGGTGAATGAGAACAAGAGTTAAACTATATGAGCCTTCTGTCAACGCACTCCTTGTGGACGACTTCAACTGCACTCCTTGCAGGAATCCTTGCTCAGATAGAGAAACAATTGAAACTCATTTCTTCTACTTCCTTTCTTAGATTTCAAACACTCAGCAAGAAATCATTCATACATAGCATGTAAAACAAATGCATAACAGGAAGTAAATACTCATGAGCATAGCATTCAACATACATACATAGAGAACAAACACAATGCCATGAACTTGAATCAACTTCTTATATTAATACAAATAACTATACATGGGTGTTTCTACATAGCTCTCTACTTCTCTTCTATGCTCCAATGTTTCTAACTATGTTACAATGCACAATGAGGGTGTCTATATCCCGTTTCCCTCTTTCTTTCTAAGACTGTCTAATCTAATATTAAATTTTATCTACCTATTTCATCTCAACATAAATGCCTCTATCTACTTCAGACGAGAGTGGGGCGCTCAAGTTCTAATTAAATTATACCAAGGTGCCTTCATTAAATGATCTCATTTATATTTGGCGCATCAACTTCAAGGGAAAATTCAAAAATTTGGCTGGGTCTGCCCAGCTGCCCTTTGTCTTCCGCGCTGGCTCGCTTGATGTGAGGGATACTCCTGCATCATACTCCCTCGCTTGAAAACTTTCATGGGCTCCTGTCCATGAGCTCTTGCACGGTCTGTCCATGCTTCAGAATCTCTGCTTCATTTTCCCAGCTGGCATCTTCAACTGGATGGTCCTTCCACTTGGCCAAATATTCAAAGTATTCTTTCCTTCTGGTCTTCTTGTTGACTCTCTTGTCCAGTATGCACTCCATATGTGATCTATCTACAACTGGCCTTTGTTTTTTCCACTGAACCTCTGGCTATTCACCTTCTTCTCCTGTTTCCTCAAGTTTATATAGGTATAAATATGAGACATTGAATATCGGAGAAATTATGATCCCATCGGGTAATTCAATCTCATAAGCATTCTCTCCAATTTTCTTCAAGACCTTACATAGTCCGATTTTCTTCATTTTCAATTTATTGTATGTTCCTCTCGGGAACCTTTCTTTCCTCAAGTGTGCTAGAATCAAGTCACCAACCTCAAATTGGAGTCATCTTCGATGTTGATCTTCTCTCCGCTTATACTCCTGACTTGAATTCTGCATTCTCTCCTTTACCCGGCTGTGAAGTTCTTTCATCGCCTCCGCGAATCCTTCTGCACTAGCGCTCCTAGTAGTAGTCTGTTCTGAATCTCTCAATTCATAAACTCCTCTCAGCTGCGTGCCATATACAATCTGGAATGGACTCTGCCCTATGCTCCTGTTCACTGAGTCATTATAAGCAAGCTCCGCCTGTGGTAATATGTTGTCCCAACTACTGTGGTGCTCTGTCACCAAGATTCTCAGCAAATCTCCTAGACTTCTATTCACCACTTTTGTCTGTCCATCCATCTGAGGATGATAAGAAGAACTAAACAACAAGTTAGTCCCCATCTTCTTCCATAATGTCCTCTAGAAGTGCCCTATGAACTTTGCATCTTTGTCTGAAATAATACTCCTGGGAAAGCCGTGAAGTCGAATGAATTCTTTGAAAAACAGGTTCGCGATGTGAGTCGCATCATTGGTTTTCTGACATGGGATAAAATGTGCCATCTTAGAAAATCTATCCACTACCACAAATATTGAATCAAATCCTCTTTGCGTCCTTGGCAATCCCAATATGAAATCCATGCTAATTTCATCCCACGACTTCTCAGGTATGGGAAATGGTTGATAAAAACCCGCATTCTGCTTCCTCCCTTTCAAATGCTGGCAAATCCTGCATCTGTCCACAAATCTGTTGACCTCTGATCGCATCCCTGGCCAAAAGTATGACTCGCTCAGCTTCGTGAATGTCTTATCATGAACGAAGTGTCCGACCAATCCTCCACTATGTTTTTCCTTCAGTAGATTCTCCCTCATGGAGCAATTTGGAATACATAGTTGATTTCCCTTAAACAACAACCCTTCCTGGATCATGTATTCGGCCCATTTGCTGCTATCTCTGAGAACTGGATTCTCAGTTGCTTCATACGCTTCCTTAAAGTATGTATTATCTGTGTACATGTCTCTGAGATCATCAAAACCTAACGTCTTGACTTTGAACTCTTGCAACAACAAACACTTCCTGCTCAAAGCATCAACAACTTTGTTAGCAGTACCAGAAATATGTTTCATCACAAAAGTGAAATTCTGCATGTATTCAACCCATTTAACATGCCTTTGATTCAAATTTTCCTGTTGAGTCACAAACTGCAATGCATGGTTATCACTATATAAAACAAATTCCTTCGGAATCAAATAATGCCTCCATTTCTTCAATGCCTGGATGAGGGCATAAAATTCCTTATCATATGTGGAATACTTCACCTTCACTTCATTCAGCTTCTCGCTGAAATATGCAATTGTTCTGTCATCTTGACTTAAGACTGCTCCTATTGCAAACCCGCTTGCATCACATTTTACCTAAAATGTCTTTTGGAAATCCGGTAACACCAGAATTGGTTGTTCCGTAATCTTCTGTTTCAACAAATTGAAACTCTTCTCAGCCTCTTCAGTCCAGTGAAAAGATTTATGTCTTTTCTTCACTGTATGCATCATCACTGCGCTAATTCCACTTAAATTCCTGATGAATTTTTGGTAGAAACTAGTCAAACCGTGAAAACTTCTCACCTCAAATATGTTCCTCGGTGATGGCCAATTCTTGATTACCTCCACCTTATCTGGATCCATCCTCAACTCATTTGCCGAAATAACAAATCCCAAATAAATGAGCTCTATCTTCATGAATGAGGACTTCTTTATGTTTATCAGCAACTTCTCTTGTTGTAATCTCTTCATCACAATGGTTAAATGCTTCAGATGTTCAGCTTCTGTTTTACTGAAAATCAGTATATCATCCAGATATACGATAACAAATTTTCCGATGAAATCTTTCAGGACTTCATTCATCAACCTCATAAAGGTACTTGGCGCATTTGTTAAGCCAAACGACATAAAAAGCCATTCATACAACCCCTCATTTGTCTTGAATGTTGTCTTCCATTCATCACCTTCTCTCAGGCGAATCTGGTGATAACCACTCTTCAAATCAATCTTTGAAAAGAATTTTGCTCCACTTAAGAAATCCATCAAATCATGATCCAGGTGGATATTGGTGGCCACCCACCTTCTCCAACTGGCCCAAAACATGTTTCTGGCAATTTTGGTAATTTACTATTTTTAGCAGTTTTTAACTTCCGGGGCCATTT
>JZKD02S1853155.1:22167-33497 GCA_000966675.3 Picea glauca
GTTTATGGTTGCATATCTGATACATTTCTGTTATATTATTGAATATCTGCAATATCTTTGTGCATTTCTTTATTATATCTCCGCTCTCATTTCGTGCCGAAAATAATCCGGATCAAATCATCCATTCTTGGCAATGGGAATCCGTACCTAATAGTTATCTTATTAATCGCCCTTGAATCAGTGCACATCCTCCAACCTCCGTCTTTCTTCGGATTGAGTACCATCAGAACAACACACGGACTCAAGCTTTCCCTGACCAAAACTTTTGTCCAACAACTCCTGGACTTGTCTTTTGACCTCTTCATTTTCTTGCAGCGTTAATCTGTATGTGGCTTTATTTGGCAAACTGGCTCCTGGTATGAGATCAATGTGATGACTCACACTCTTGATCGGTGGAAACGAATGAGGTAATTCGTCCACTATGATATCAATGAACTCTTCCAGCAGTTCCTGAACTTCTTCTGGAAAATCATCCACTCTTGTGCTAGTCAGAACAATCCTCGGTTTCCTGACCACAATGAACTGTGGATCCTCCTTCTTCTTAACCTCGGTGAGGAATTCCTTCCCACTCATGAGAAGTACTGTGTTGCCTACCTCCGGTTTTACTTCTTTATCCTTGATTGGAAGCAACATATGAGTTCTCCCGTTCTTCTCCAGGGTGTATGTGTTCATTCTCCCATCATGAATCACATTTCTATCATATTGCCATGGTCTACCCAACAATAGATGACAAACATCCATAGGAATAACATCACACAAGATTTTATCATTATATCCTCCTATCTTGAATTCAACTAAGCATTGTTTAGTGACATTTACCTGATGTCCTTTCTATAGCCATGAAACTTTATATGGACTTGGATGATCAGTCGTCTCCAGCTCCAGCTTTTCTATCATCTCGGTTGAAACGATATTGTCAGTGCTTCCGCTGTCCACAATGACCTTGCATGCCCAACCCTTGGTCTTGCAAGTTGTTCTGAAAAGTTTGGTTTTTTGGACTGAACTTTCCACTTCCTTCTCTTATGTCAAAAGGATTTTTTGCATCATCAACGATCTTCCACCTTCAGCGTCTTCTGCCTCAACATCTCGCCTCTACGCTTCGGTGATGTGAGATTCTCCTCCATCTTTCTTTTTCTCTAGACACTCGAATGACCTGTGCCCATTTTTTCCACACATGAAGCATGTAATTACTCCACCTCTTCCTCTTCCTCTACCTCTGGTATGAGGAAAAGTGTTGTTGTTAGCATAATATCCTCTCTGCTCAGTATGATGTCCTCTCTGTTCAACATATCTCCCTCGCTGTGAGCTTCCACCTCTCTCTGTCCAAGTCTGAGGTTTCTTCCAGTCGTCCCTGGGTTTCTGGGTTCTTTCCTGGGCAACCGATTTGCCTCTGGGCTGACTTCTGCCTCAGCCTCTTTGACTTTTCTTTTGGCTCAGCTTCTCTTCTGCTTTTAAAGCCATCTGATAAGAATCCTCCACTGTTCGTATGGTTGCCATGCTCATTTCATCCTGAATCTCATATCTCAGACCATTCATATAGCTGGCCACTTTTTCGTCATTGCTTTCGTGATGACCTGCCCTAATATTCAACCTGTAAAATTCCTCAGTATATTCCTTTACTAACATCAGCTTCTGTCTCAGGTTCTGCATCCTCCTGAATAGAGAAATTTGATAGTCCCTAGGAATGAATTTTGCCTTCATATTTGCAATCATCTTGTCCCAGCTCTTAATTTTCTGCTTGCCTTGGCAACGCCTGTCAGCTTGTAGTTCATCCCACCACAAGGTTGCATGTCCTTTTAATCTCATGACGGCATGCTTGACTTTCTTGTCCTCTTTGATATCTTCATAGTCAAAATAGGTGTCTAGAGCTCTAATCCAGTCTAGAAGCTCTTCTACATCCAGATTTCCCTCATAAACTGGAATGTCCATTTTCACCTTTGCACCCATTCTTGCAACAGCTTTAAGTAAGCGCTCATTTGCTACATCTTCTGCTGGGATTTCTTCTTCTCTATGTCCAACATCATCTTCATTTTCAAACTCACTGATATCTCCTACATCATCTGTGTGCCTTTGTCTTATCTCCATGTCCACAACCATAGCACGTAAGTTATGCAAATCTCTTTCTACTTCTGGAAGTTGCACTTGCCTACCCCTTCCTCTAGGCATCTCCCTTTCCTCCTCTGGATCTGGTGATTGTCTATCCCTTCTTCTCGGTGGCATGGTGAATTCTTCCTTTTCTCCCTACTATAGAAAGCAAAGAAGCTTTTCTCAGCTCTGATACCACTTGATGGCGTCCACCCGGGCACCTACCTCAGCAGGTCCCGCGCCTGACCTCCCGGTCTTAAGGATTGTTCAATTTCCTCCCTTGAGCCGAAGTGGCTCCTATGATTCCCACTGGAATCTCCTTCGAAATGGACCCACAGGTCTTTTCGTCACTTTACAGTCTTTAGGCCGGTCACTGTTCTCTTCGATGACATAAGAATAGAGAATCGGGTTTCAGGGTTTCCAAACTCCCGATGTCTCGACCTCCAATATCCCGATGTGCTCCTTTGTTTCCTTAGCCCCTCCTGGCTATGCCCTGGTCCATGTGACCACTTTCCATAAGACCGCAACCTTATATTCCTCCTCGTTGGGGTTTCGGATTTTCGAGTGCCAAAATTCACTTGTCCTCAGGATCCGCGATCCGCCGAATCCCGACGTGCTTTTTATGCACTAGCTCTCCTGGCTAGGCTCTTGACCCATATGACCGTTATCCCCATGACCGCATTCTTACCTCTCGTCGAGGTTTCGGACTTTCCAATGTCCAAATACATATGTCCTCAGGATTCGCGATCCCTCGAATCCCGATTCTCCACTATGTTGATAGCTGGCTCCCATAATGGCGCTTCCCTCCTTATCGGGGTTTCAGACTTCGCGATTTCGAAATGTATAACCACCTTGTCACCAGGATTCCCGATATCCCGATGACCAAAATGCCGATAGACGACTTCCTGACGGGACTTTCCCCGATGACTCTGATTGCTGCCATGCGTCCCCTCAAGATGGACGGTTCAAATTTCTCCTCGCGTTTTCGAGACTTTTAATGTCTCGATTTTCACGACCTCAGGAACTCCGATTTCCCGAGCGCTGATATCCCGATGTCTAGTGCTCGGATCTCCGGAATGGACGATCACGTGACATGCGTCCTCTCTCAGATGGACGGCCCAGATTTGTGTCGGGGTTTTCAAGGTGGACTTACCTGATCTCCTGTCCATAGGAATGTCGATATCTCGACTCCCGATGCCTCAATGTCTGCCACGCGTCTCCACAAATGGACGGCTCTGATCCTTCTCGGGACTTTTACCATGAAAACTCTTGATCTTCTGCTCTTGTGATTCTCGATTTCCCAAACCCTGACGTCTCAATATCCCGATGCCTCTCGGGGTTCTTACTCTGCTCATGAGGGTTTAAACCCTATGCAACTCCTGTCAGATCGGACGGCTGACGGGTAACTGATCAATGATCCAATCGACTCATGACCCCTAGAGATTGAACTCCGAACGCGACTGTAACCTCCTCGGTTCTTTGGTAGATCCAACAGCTGACGGGATTTTGAAAATCTTTTCCACAAGATCCTAACCGTCGATCTCTTCCTCTGTGATGTTTTCTATGGGGTGAACCCAGTATTCCTCTGTGAAAACTGGTCCTCCTGCCCGTAACTTTGCAACACCTATTCAAACACCCCATGACACAAACTTCCGGTGCTTCTCTTCGACAATATTGAAAGCCTTATCCTTCCTGAGCTTCACATAATTCTGAGTCTTCGAGAAGACCCTTGCACGCACTCCTTGCGGAAATCCTCGAACACTTCCAAGTGTTGAGTTATTTCAACTCTGCGCGCACCTGCAGCAGCAGTCCTTCAATGCTTCACTCAGATTCACAACTGAGACCTTCCTTAGCCTGCGCACTCCTTGCACGACTCCTATAACCCAATTTCACTTCTGGGTGAACGAGAACATGAGTTAAACTATCTTAGCCTTCTGTCAACGCACTCCTTGTAGACGACTTCAACTGCACTCCTTGCAGGAATCCTTTCTCAAATAGAGAAACAATTGAAACTCATTTCTTCTACTTCCTTTCTCAGATTTCAAACACTCAGCAAGAAATCATTCATACATAGCATGTAAAAAAAATGCATAACAGGAAGTAAATACTCATGAGGATAGCATTCAACATACATACATAGAGAACAAACACAACACCATGAACTTGAATCAACTTCTTCTATTAATCCAAATAACTATACATGGGTGTTTCTACACAACTCTCTGCTTCTCTTCTATGCTCCAATGTTTCTAACTATGTTACAATACACAATGAAGGTGTCTATATCCCGTTTCCCTCTTGCTTTCTAAAACTGTCTAATATAATAATAAATTCTATCTACCTATTTCATCTCAACATAAATGCTATCTTAATCAAACAACTGACTAAACTACTTAATCAAACAAGAAACTGAAAACTTTTTTTTTTTATATGCTCCAAAATAAGAAACTTGAAAATGAATTCTTTTCTTTTGTTCTAAAGCAGGTAAAAAGGGAAAAGTGAAGGCAAGACGAGACCAAAAACCAACTTTTGGTCTATTGTAGCTCGCAGAGAGTTACTGACAACACTAAACAATTTAATAAAAAAAACTCACAAAACATTTCTCAAACCCTAATCAAGAAAACACGAGAAACTTGATAAAGAAAAAGATAACTACTATCATACCTAGGGAAAAGACTGTATGAAACAGAGACCAGGGTTAAATCAAGAAAACCCCTGAGAAAAATGGCTTCATTCAGGGAAGAGGATGATTGCCTATTCTTTAAAAAGATTTTCCTGACACAGGCACACAACTGATACTTCAGCAGCCTACGTATGTACGCAGGTTGTCCAAAGATAGGGCGTGTATGTATGCATGTAGAACTATTGCAGGCCGCGTACACCTCTCTGACTTCTCTAAAAAGAAAAATTAACAATCAAGCATAGGCAGGGAGTACTAGTATGGAAGACCAGAATCCATTAAAGACACAAAAGCTTACTGAAACACAAAAAACAATAAACAAACCAATTAAAAATACCCAAAAACAAAAATCCCCTAAAAACCCTAGAGGCTCCCTAGTATGGTCATCAATTATTCTATAGTGGGAAAACCCCCTATGGACTACACTAGGGTTCTAAAGTGCAGGCATAGATAACCGTCTAAAGTCTCGTAATTTAACCACTATCCCGATAACACCCCACATTCATATATAAAGTACAAAGTATAGGGATCCGGTAGTCTTACCTCGAACTCCATGTCCAGTGTCGATCCCAATGTGTTCGGTCGCTTCTTGGCTGCAAATCGCCTCCCAAGGCTAACCTGCATTCACCAAAAGACAAACAAGAAACTGTGAACAAGCATTCTATATATGGATTAATGGGTTAGATGTCATAACAAAATGTAAATCGTACATAGAGATAAAACACATCATATGGTGGGACAACAAAAGTACTTCTTTACATTAATCTCATAATGTCACTTACAAAATGAGATCGACGACTGCTCCTCGAATCCGATCCTATTCTCCTCTTCACCAAGCTCGAACTGCTTCCATGTATCCTTCTTCTCCCACACTTCTCTCTAGAGAATAGGCATAGGTTTATGGATGAGGAAAAAGAGCAAGAATGGGGATTTCTCGCTCAAACTCACAATGTGGTTGTAAATTCTTAGGGAAAGGGGGGATTAGGAAATGGGCAGAGTTTCACTTCTTTCATGCTTCTCCTTGGAATGGGAACCCAACACCTTCTTTTATATGCCAAAAAGATAGTTATTCGGTTGGGTGATGGGCTATGGGCGGTCAATTGGTTAGGAAACTACCCTAAATCCTATATTCCCTTGCAACTTTTGTGGGTATACGCGGGTTGTAATGGTGCAGCTAGCATACGTACGCGGGTAGTAATGGTGTAGCTAGCATACATATGTGAGAATTAGTGGTGCATGGCGTGTACATCTTCAAAAATTTGTTTTTTAAGAAGAGTTGTTCAGTATTGGCTTGGAAAAAATAGTAAGTAAGATGGCCTACTGCTAGGTATGCATGTCTGGTGCAAATTAGGGTTATAACGCTCTCCCTTCTATTAGTAGGGTATCCTCATTTTCAATATCAAGGAGCCACTCATATTCTCCATCAAATAGTCCATTCAAGTTTTTTCTTGTTTGGCATATCTAATTTTATGTTTCTTTGCTTCATTATGTGAATTTAATTATCTTGGTATCTTTTTAAGTGTTTTCTCTTCCCAAGATTTTACAAGTTTATTTTAACTTAAACAAATATCATGATCATGATATCTTATTTACGTGTATGGAACATGGCTTATTCAACTAAAACATTCACAGGGTCTTACAAATATATTGTTGTGATAAATATGTCACATTTCATTTATTTTAGAGAAATATGATGAAAATGATAATTGTTCTAGCCTATCTTAAATATCGTTTCACAGTCTTAAGTTCTCATGTGTTTTTATTAAGTATTGACAAAAAGATTAGCATTAGTTGACGGTTTGTAAATTACGTTCCTTCTTTCTCTTCCATTACTTTGAGTGGAGCTTTGTTACTCACAAGTGAGTCTATTCGCTCAATGTGGGGATACACAAAACTATGAGTGATAAGAGGAAATTAATTTTTTTGTTGAATATCCTCGAAGTCCCAAGTTATATGATTTTTTTATTATGCTTTTGATCTAGGCGGATATTGGTGGCCACCCACCTGTTCCAACTAGCTCCTCTTGTCAGTTTTTAGTACAACACGTTGTTCTGTACTTCCTTGTAATTGTGGGTTCTACACTTTCAGGGCTATCTGAAGCCCTACACATCTTCCAGGTGGATATTGGTGGCCTCCCAATTAATCCAACTGGCTTATTTGGTATGGTTTCATGTCACCACATATTGTTGTACTTCCAGATCCATTTTGGGGCCCTAAACAATGTTTTTTTGGCTAGCCACAGTCAAACTATAAACGGAGTTAGAGTTTGATAGCATAATGCGTAGTTCTCGAAAATACCTTTCCAATTTGCCATCACGCACCTAAAACAGAGATCGTATGAAAAAATTACGACCCCGAAAAGTTAATGTACTAACTTACCCAAACAGAGCCCACATGACTTTTGGCGTTTCATCTCCTAGGGTTAGGTTTTTGGATGTCTAGGGTTTTGGGATTCCTACTTATCATAAAAAGGCCTTCAGAGCCTCATTGTAATTATCTTCTTGTGAATGAGCATAGCCGTCACATCTCTTCTCAAATATAAAACTCTCACCATTCTAGTGAGTCTTGCACTCTCTATTTTTATAGTCTCTTTACAATTATTTCATTAATAGAAATCCAATATTGTTGTATTTCTATGTTTTTGGAAATTTTCATGAGTATTTCATTGTAATGTCTCTTCTTTCATTTTGTTGTGAACATAATATGAATTAGTGGTATCAGAACAGGCTTCTCTTGATTGTTTTTCAGTGCATGTCCCCGACAAGGTCCAAGTATATCCAGTTGGGTCTCGAGTTTGTCTCTCTTGAGGACAATCACTCCTGCACGCCCAAGAAAGCCTCGATGGTGACATAAAATAAAAATGATGGAGCAAAAGATTCTATTAACTTGTTTCTTGAGCAAGCTCTCGTGCGACAAAGGGACAAAATGATGGAGAATTTTCCACACATTCTTCAACGCTTGCCGATAGAAACATGTGCATCTTCATCAAGAGGCCATTTTGGAGGAACCTCTCCCTTCAAGATACAAGTTAATTTTGATATTTCCATATTTGAAGGTCAGATAGATGCAAATTCCCTATAAAAATGGTTAAATTTATTAGAAGGTTATTTCTTTGTTCAAAATTTTTCCAACAGGGAAAATATCACCTTCGCACTCCTCAAGGCTCTCCCCCATGTGAAACATTGGTGGGAAAATTACTGGGAGAAAAGTTCCATGGAGGAATCTGGAATATATGGGGTCGAGTCCAGTTGGGATCTTTTTGTGGATGTCGTCAAAGAACAATACTATCTTGTTGATAACTATAAAGACAAGTACATGAGATGGACCAAATTGTGGCAAGAGAAGATCCAAATAATGTCAGAGTTCACAAATACTTTCCATACCTTGCACACCAAGCTGGGTATCAAGGACTCTGAGCGACATCTGGTCCTAAAATATCGTGGGGCTCTGCATAGGTACATCCAAACCGAAATGGATTTCCTAAACATCTCATCATTTAGAGCTGCCTATCGATATGTTGTCAAAATTGAGTAGAAATTTAGGTACCAGAACAAATGGGAATTCGGGTCTGCAAATATGCAACAACCAAATCATGGTAAATATGACCCTAACCAACAACCTCTAGACAACCAGTCCAAGACACAAGACAAAAAGGGTAAATTAAAGACGAAGTATGACACTGGGAAGTGGAGTGAGTTCCAAAAAATCCCCTGGCACAACACGATGAATGTTTCTCGAAAGAGTCATTGGTGGTTGAGGTCAATGACACAAAGCTGAACCTTGATTTAGAATCCGATCTAGAAAATATTGTAAACAGATAGATCATCGACGCAAACCCCACTTCTACTGTCGTGACCACAATAATTCAGCTAGAAGAATCAATAGATCCTGAAGAGGGGGAGTGCCTCTTCCATTCATAGATGTGGGTGAAGGGGACCCCATTGTATTTCATTGTTGATAACAACATCTAGAAGAAACTCATCTCATCTAAGGTCGTCAAACAATTTGGGTTGTTGACAACACCACACCCACAACCATACAACATCGAGTGGCTTCACCAGGGACGAGATCTTCACGTCAGCCAGCAGTGCCACTTGTCTTATCGAATCCATCCCTTCAAGGATGAGGTAGTGTATGAAATTTCCCCTCTTGATGTTTGTGATGTTATTTTGGGCCAACCATATATGTGGAAATGTCATGTTGTCTATGAGTCTAGACCCTGTAGTGTCATTATTACTTTGGGAGGTCATCTCTACAGGATACCATAGGTAGTTCTTACTACTACTCCACCAAAAAAAAACCGCAAGGTAATATCTCATATTGCAAAATTCATCCTCTTCATACTCTGCTCAAAGGATGCACATAAGACCACTACAACCACTGCAACCTCAACACCTTCTATCTAGCAAAGACATATTGTCGAAGAGACAAAATATATTGTTTCTTCACCTACAATGGGGCCTACACAATTCCCCATCCAACCTAGAGACAACAGGTTTGTGGAACAGATTCAACCTCTCCAACAACAGGTTTTTGGCAGTCTTCCACAAGCCAAGAAGCACAACTTCTCCAATAAGGCATGCAACTCACCAAGCTTCAGATTCAGAAAATGATTTCCCCTCTTCCTTGGGAACTCAATGCAATGGAGACCATTTATTACTAAGGGGGGAGGATTGATCCAAGTGGATATTGGTGGTCACCCACCTATTCCAACTGGCTCCTCTTATCAGTTTTTAGTACAACATGTTCTTTTGTACTTCCTTGTAATTGTGGGTTCTACACTTTCAGGGTTGTCTTAATCCCTACACATATTCCAGGTGGATATTGGTGGCCTCCCACCTAATCCAATTGGATTATTTGGTATGTTTTCATGTTATCACATCTTGTTGTACGTCCAGGACCATTTTGGGGCCCTAAACAATGTTCTTTTGGCTCGCCACACTCAAACTATAGACAGAGTCAAAGTTTAACAACGTAATGTGTAGTTCTCAAAAATACCTTTCCAATTTGCTATCACGTGCCTAAAATGGAGATCGTATGCAAAAAATACGACCCCGGGAAGTTAATGTACTAATTTACCCAAATGGGGCCCACATGACTTTTGGCATTTCATCTCCTAGGGTTAGGTTTTTGGATGTCTAGGGCTTTGGCATTCCTTCTTATAATAAAAAGGCCTTCAAAGCCTCATGGTAATCATCTTCTTGCGAATGAGCATAGTTGTCACATCTCTTCTCAGAGATAAAGATGACACCATTCCAGTGAGTCTTGCACTCTATATTTTTATAGTCTCTTTACAATTCTTTCATTAATAGAAATCAAGTATTGTTGTATTTCTCTGTTTCTGGAAATTTTCATGAGTATTTCATTGTAATTTCTTTGCTTTCATTTTGTTCCGAACATAATCAAGATCAACTTTTAAGATAAATGTTGTGATACATTGTGTATGAATGAATACCTCCAAACCATGGTGAGAAAGTAGATTCTTTAATTAGTGGGAATGAATGCAGTGTCCTCCAACGATCCACAACACTTTTGTTTACTTTTTAAATTTTGTTACTAATTCTAGAGGTTTGGTTTGGGTTCCTTAGCAGGAGATGGAAAAATTTACAACGAAGATATTGGAGATGATTAAATAATAAAACACCTTCGCATGGCAAGATGGACCCTTTATATTGACACAAGTAACTTGTCTTAGTAATAGTTATTTACAGTTTCTTATGTATAATATGATATTTCTACCCAAAGAAAAAAAAGGCAGGTTTATTATCTTCTGTTGAAAAGTTAGGTCTCTCTCATTCTAAAATTGAAAGCATGGGTTTTATTTCAAAAGCAGAGCTTGGTATAGTTTCAACAGTCACTGATCCTAAAACACTTAAAGCGCTTCTAAATCTAGCAATAGATCTTTTGGTTGTAGGGCCATTATGTGCCTATTTTGTTCTTGATGACTCAAGTTGAGAAAAGCATTGCAAGTTGTAGTAGCTCTGTTGTATATTGTCGGTGGGCCTATATAAATTTCTATCAAAGTTGCAGAACTCAAGCTAAGAGTCAAATTAAGTATTTATTCATGGTCATCATTCTTTTTGTTTGGGTTTACTGTATTTAATATTCTGAGGTAAGAGATGTATGGAGTGAACCTTTTATAGCTCATTTTTTTGAATACTTTCACTCTGTTAAATGAAAGTCTTAGATCCTCATGTATTTCTATTAGGTATTGACAAACATATTAGAATTAGTTGATAGTTTTTAAATCATGTTCCTTCTTTCTCTTTTGTTACTTTTACTGCAACTTTGTTACCCACAAGTGAGTCTATTGGCTTGATGTGGGGATACACCAAACTAGGTGTGATAAGAGTGATATGAGGAAATTAAAATCTTTGTTAGATATCCTTAAGGAACAACTTGTATGATGTTTTGATTATGCTTTTAAGATAAATGTTGTGATAAGTTGAGTATGAATGTAGACCTCCAAACCACTGTGAGAAAATGCATGCTTTAATTAGTGGAAATGAATGTACTCTCCTCCAATTCCACATTCCAGTGATCCACAACTCTTTTATTTACTTTC
>JZKD02S1853155.1:50728-70340 GCA_000966675.3 Picea glauca
AGTTGTAATACTAGCTCTGAAACTTTGGAGGCACTATCTAGTAGGGTGAAACTTTGAGCTCAAAACGGACCATCAAAGTTTAAAACATCTCTTCACTCAAAGGGATCTGAATGCCGGGCAAAGGCGATGGAGTAAGTTTATGAGTGAGTACGATTTTGGTATTTCATACATCAAGGGAAAGGAAAATGTGGTCGCGAATGCCTTGAGCCGGAGACCACATGTCTTCTCCTTCGTACCCTTAAAAGTTAATCTGAGGGAACGTGTGTTGACGCAACTCCATGGAGACAGATGGTATTTAAAGGTTACTTCAAACCTCCAGAGTGGGAGTCAATTAGATCCAAAGTATGAAGGATATATTCTAGAAGCAGACGGACTATTAAGATATCAAGGAAGGATGTACACCCCCGAAGGTGGGGATATTCAAAGCATCATACTGAAGGAATCCCATAGAGAACTTTATTGTGTGCATCTGGGTGTGAAGAAAATGTACGCAGACATGAGGAGGCTCTTCTTCTGGGTAGGCATGAAGCGCGATGTAGTTCGTTTCATCGCCAAGTGCCTAGAGTGTCAACAAGTGAAAGCTGACCACCATCACCTGGTAGGTCTCCTACAACCACATGATGTTCCTATGACCAAGTGGGAAGTCATTTCTATGGATTTTGTTGTGGGGTTGCCGCTAACATCTCATAGACACAATGCCATTCTTGTGATAGTTGATAAGTTAACCAAGAGTGCTCATTTTATTCTGGTTAGAGACACTTATGATGTCACTGATGTGGCACGTGTGTTTGTAAGTGAGGTAATTTGTTTGCACAGAATACCTAAGAATATCATTTCAGATAGGGACACCAGATTCATTTCTAGGTTTTGGACAACTTTGCAGTCAGCGTTGGGGACTCAGTTGAACTTAAGCACAGTGTATCATCCTGAAACAGATGGGAAAACTGAGAGAGTAAATCAATTCATGTAAGACATGCTTAGGATGTATGTCATGGATAATCAAACGCATTGGAAGAAGTACCTACCTTTGGTAGAGTTCACCTATAATAATAGTTTTCATAGCTCCATCGGAATGCCACCCTATGAAGCTCTGTATGGAAGGCCATGCAGAACGTCGTTGAGTTGGGAGAGGTTAGAAGACCGAGTAACAGTTGGGCCAGAACTGATTCAAGAGATGGAGGAACAGGTGATTCAGATTAGGCAGAGACTAAAGGAAGCACAGGATAGACAGAAAAGTTATGCAGATGCACACAGGACTGATCGAAGTTATAAAGTAGGAGATCAGGTTTTCATTCGTATCAGGCCTAATAAGAGTACCATATGGTTTGGGAAGGGGACAAATTTGTCACCTCTATTTATAGGTCCATTCAAAATCCAAGAGAAAATTGGACCCGTCACCTATCATCTCGTACTTCCACCCCACTTGCATAAAACTCATAATGTTTTTCATGTATATGTTCTATGTCATTATGTTTTTGATGAATCACATAAACTAAATTGGAAGGAATTGCAGGTATCGGATGCGGGAACCCTCATGGTAGAACTATTACGCATATTGGACCGTAGAGTCTGACAGCTCAGGAACCGTCTGGTTGACCAAGTTAAGGTCCAGTGGGACAAGTATAGTCCAGGATCTGCTACTTGGGAGGATGCCAAGACATTACGACGATATTATCCCTCACTTTTTTTACCACCTAGAAAATATGTTTCTCGAAGGTTGGGTGTATGTCACACCACCTTTTGATTTAGACAGCTAGTATTACCTGAGGCCTGATTACCTTTATTTTTTGTCTCCGTGAAACTATTAATGATACACTTGAACTTTTAAGACGTAGAAACATGAATGAATGTTTAAATGTTATTGAATGATGGTGGATATGATGCGATCTATTATGTGAATGTAGATTTTATGAATGTTTAAATTTTATTTGGATGATGATGGATATGATGCGATATAATATGTGAATGAGAATCCTATGAAGGTTTAAATGTTATTTGAATGTTGTTGGATATGATGCAATCTATTATGTACATGATAATTCTATGAATGGGTAACATTAATTGAATTATGGGGATATTATGAGATCTATTTCTACCTTGAAAACTTGATGATAAAATTGTTGGTACATGGATACCGAATTGAAATTACGGTTGTATGCAATTACATCATGATGATGCATAGATATGTACGAGTTTGTGTCACAGACTAATCTGTAGGTTATTGGGCTATGAAATAGCCAAGGGATAATGGTGATGAAAGTGGATGTCATGAACACCGACCAAGAAACAATATGGTATGAATCTTTGTATGTGAAATTATATTGATTTGGATGTATTGCTATGATATGTGGACTAGTGCAGGATTTCAGGTGGTGAGACTGCCCAAAACTGAATAAACAATGACAAAAATCCCAGCAACACGGTGCCACTGTATATTCCATTATAGGGTGTAGACCCTAGTCCTGTTAGAAGGGGTGGAGGCATTTCCCACCATGTATCCTCTGATACCTGGAGTCATGGGAGGACGGTGTTAACTCGTGCTCCCCTAGACGTGTGATGATGACTGTCAGTTTCCTGCTGGGGAAGCTTGGTCAAGATAGTGACACTTCCGCTTACGGGTTCTATTTGGAGTTAGGTCAATATAGTTGACGCTCCAAGATAGTCCAGCAGAGGAAGGATAGGAATGGAAGATAGAAGTAAGTTAGGGAGGAAGGATGAGTAGAAATAGTTGAGAGTGTATGGAGATTTGCCTTGGTGGAATTTATTGTTTTTCCTTCTGAAAAGAAATTGTGTATATATGAATATTCATAATTACTTAACTAAACTACAATTGTCTAAATAACATTGTTCAGCTAGGTAATTGTAATTAAGGGATTTCGCAAACATTTGATTGGATTATTATCTTTTATACAATGAATAGTCATGTTGAATGGATTGGATGCATACAGAAATTACTATAGAGGTGATAGTTATTGTTATTAGTACATGCACGAGACTTGTATGTACTAGCTACACATGTATTTCTTGCACATGTACACTAATATGTATGAGTTTTCTTAGCTTACCTACTAATAATGTTGGTTATTGGATATGAATGTGTGAACCCTGTGTCTTTCCCTTGTATCTTAAAATACTTTAACTTCGGGACGAAGTTTCCTGAAGGGTGGGTGTATGTAACAACCCTAGTTAAATAATTAATTGTCATAGTTAAATAAATGTTTAAAGTATATTGAGTTTAATTAATTAATTAATTAATTAATTGTCATGAATTACTAATTGTTTAATGTATATTAATTAATTAATTAACTCATTAAATATTTGGTTAATGAATTTAAGTTTAATAAATTTTAATTTATTAAATGAAAGCTTAACATATTGAATGATGGAACCATTAAGGAGAAGGGGATAAGGTGGTTGGCATTGAATGGAGGGATAAGGTGGGTGAGTCTTAATGAAAGGAAGAAGGTGGTGAATGGGGAAAAAGGAAAAGGAGGATATGAGGGGGAAAACACTCGGGAGAAGGGGACTTTTTGGGGAGGGAGAATTATTTTCATATGACAGACTATATTGGGCATTTTGACTTCTGGGGAGATTGGGAGACAGTATTACTGGTTTCTGGCTGGAGAAGCTTTTTGTAGGACTGAAATAGGGGACACCTATTGCTGGGAGTTTTGGGCTCGGGGGCCAGGAATCCTGGAGCTAGGGAGCCAGAGAAGCTCTATTCCTAGTTGGTTGGGTGGTTAGACGATTTTGGGCAGTGCAGCAAGCAAAGCATTAGGAAGAGTTACACAACAACGATAGCATCAGTTAGAAGTATGTGTTTTCATTTTCTGTTGTGTTATATAATTTATTACGATCTGCTCATAAAATTTAATTAAGATGAATGGTTATATGTTGGTTATGAAATTTTGAAGATTTTAGGATAGCAATTCTCTAATTTAATTTATGTTTTATAATTAAATTTATGTTTTATAAGGCTCTGTAGGAAGAGGCCTTACAAACCTTACCATTACACAGATAGTTGAAGAGTTTTTATCAACAAAACCTCATTTTGAGGAAGGAGAACAAGACCCTCAAGCAAAGCCTACAGCAGGTGGAGATTGGAAAGAAAGGCAAACTTGATTTGCTAGTTGAGGCAGCCATGAGAACTAAGTTGTTGGCTAATGTGTATGGGAATACTATTGAACATATTGTAATCTTTCCCTATTGTTAATGAAAAATTGTTGGATCAAAAGTCCTTGACTTTTGACCACAGAGATACATGTGGTTGTGATATTTTATGCATGTGCCTCCTCAGTATTTGCTTTCATGTTTTATACTTGATATTGTATGGTTTCTTCTCTATGTTGATGTGAAATATATGTATCAGAACTCATCTTTATCACATGCTCTGTTGCATGTAGTTCAAGTTGTACTTCCATTATAATTTCTTTGAGATTCATCCTTGTTAGATGCCTTTAAGGATTATTGTTTTCTCTATAACATGTTGTCTACAACATATCTATTTGGCTTAGAATATTACTTTATATATTGCCTATGTTCATTTCTTTCTTAAATATACCAGGTATCCAGCAAGATTTTATTGACTTTCGACTTTAGTGACTCCATAGCCCAATGTACTTTATGTTCATATTGCCACCGACCCTATAAATTCATTTATCTTAGAGATATAGCCTTTGAGTTAAATGAAATCAATCCTTTCAGTGATTGATTTGAAGAGAGAGAGCCCTCTTTGGTTGGAAGGGATAGCTTTCAGCCCCAAGTTGGTTTTGATGTTACTCTTGTACCTATTTCCTCCTCAGCCAAGGAAATTACAGAGAGATAACACCACCTACTGTTGGAGATGACTTGACGAGGACTTTAAATAAATGGATGTTTTGGATGCATTTGTAAGGTCCTTCATACTCTTTTTATTCAATCAATTTTGGGCTTCATGACCACGCCTCTAGGGATTCTTAACCACTTAACCATATTTCCATGAATTATTTAGAACTTCTTCAAAGCGTTTTCCTGTGAGGGACATTCTTAAAGCTATGCCATAAGGGGACAACTTTGGAGACTTCTTCAAATACACCCATCACTTCTATAAGCTTCCAAACTTTCTTCGAGGATTTTTCTAGGGTTGACATCAATGACAACCAATTTTCCAACAATATCCCCCTTTGGCATTGATGGAAACACTTATTCTTCCCTTGTGACCATTCGTCCCCCTATATTCATGCTTATGTTTTTTCTCTCCCCCTTTGAAATTAATGGAAAAGGGTAACTCCCCCTGACAGTATATCTTATTTTGAAAATCTCTCTCTCCATTTCTTCTTTGCAAGATGTCGTGACGATCAATGTGGGACTTCATGTATATGCTTCATTTCCTCTCTTTTGAGGCTTCCTGTCTATTCGTACTTCCTATTATTGTAATCCACCGATGTATATTAAAAGCATTCATGTCAAGGTTCCTTCATCACTTGTCTTCAAGTCTTCATGAATGAGTTTAAATCAATAACATAATCATTCAATAATATCCTCTTGACAGTATAACTCCTCCTAACAATTTCTCTCCTCTTGTTTTGTTGTTCCTCTCATGGCTTGTTTTCCTATGACTAGTTGGTTCCACATGTTAATATGCTTCTTTTATGACTCACGTGCTTTACTAAACATTCCTCTTGATGGAAATGCCAACAAGTCTTTATGCAATTCCTCTTGAGATCTTTCTTTCATACACTGTCATGTAACTTCTCTAGTTCTTGTCAAGTATTGTCTTTTAGACCTGCCAAATATCTCATGAATTCATCTTTGTCCATATGTCACAAAATTGTCCATGAATCTACTACTCAACTACACACTATGTTAATTACTCTGCCACTTCACTATTCTGAGGGCTTATTCAAATCTGTTGCAATTGATCACTACATATTCCTACTTCTCAAGATAAATCAAATATGTCCACTAGTCTGCTCTATCTTCAAATCAAACTCTACAAATTTGCAACAAGTACGCATTCTTGAATCTGTAATGAATGCATCCATGCTTGAATACATTCTTGGAATCCTATATACAGTCATGAATATCTACCTCAAAAGTGTACCAATGATATTCCTCATAACTACCAGTTCCATAGGGATGTGTTCCAAAAACTTCTCCTTATTAAACCATTATGTCACGAGACATTTAGCACCTTTATCATCAAACCATTCTGAATCTTCCTTCCCAAAATATGCAAACACTTCATACTGCCCGGAATATAGTTCTCCAATCTGTAATAGTTGTTGCTTAGACTCCCCCTCTTCAATATTCACATCTTGGATTTTTCTTTTCTTCTCAAAACCTTCTTGTATCCGATATCATTGTTTTCCTTCATGGAAGACCTCATCATACTTCTACAATCATGAGCTATGTGTCCAGAGTTGTGTTTGTTGTAACATTCAATATTGTAGGGGGGCACATAGACATCTCTTACTTGAACATTTCTTCCATATGATATGCAATATACAACTTTATGTCCAAAGTTATTATAAGTAAAATAATAACTAGAAAAGAAACTTTGATACCTGGGAGAAAATTATCCTCTTTTTGATGCAGTCCTTCTGAATTCATGCCTTCGTCAATTGTGATCTTCCCTTCTATTGTTTCCTTCACAATAATTGAAGCTTATTTGATATCGAGAGGCAAAATCTCTTCTTGGAGATACATCTCTTTTGCATTCATTCTTCTTTTACTCTTGTTGACCATGATCCCTTCCTTTGAAAGTTTCTACATAATTCTTAGCCTTCTCTTCATTCTTCCTTTCCGGCAACGTGGAAAAATTTTCTTCAATTTTTTTAATTAACGGTGTGGATATTCCTCTCTCATCGATGCTCTTGTCGGGATTGGCATTTTCATATTCTTTGCATGAGGCCTCAGCAATGTATCTAATACCTACTTTATTGAATGGATACCTTTGACAGTTGAGAATATCTTCTAGTACTTGAGAGCTCTTCAACTTCTTGTTAAGCTTGTTAACTTCAACCCTTAATGCGACCAATTCTTCTTCAAGATTCTCACAATCTTATTATGTATTCATCATCTAGATATTCATTACTTCTTTCGTTCTCTTTGCTTCTTCAATTTTGGTTTTCAAGGAGATGATTTCTTCTTCAACCCTTCTTTCTTGTTGACTAAATTCTACTTCAAGCTTGTTTAAGTCCTCATATCTTTCCTTAATATGACTTGTTGAGATCTCTTCTCTCTTATTTTAGTCCTTTCTTAGTGATAATATTTTGGCTTCCAAACACTACATTTCTTCCAACTGATTTTTGAGTATTTCTTCAATCATTTTGGCTTCTTCTAGCTAAACATTTATATTTATAATAATTTGTTGGACTTCTTCAGATTTTTTGTTAGGGTTTTGAGAACCCTCCTTTAGCTTGATCAATTCTTCCTTGAAGGAATTGTTTTTATTCCTTTCACCTTTTAGCTCACTCAAAGTGCTAATTATTCTTGCCTCAAGATCAACTTCTCCTTCTTTGTAATCTTCTTCATAATTTTCAAGTTCTTCTTGTTCTATCTTAGTATCTTCTTTATCTTGATCAGCATACTCTAACTCTGTGATTACAAGAAGAGATTCCTTTGAGTATAAATTCTATAGCTTATCCCAAAGCTCTTTGGTTGATGAGAATTGTCCCACTTTGACTTTTCCTGAATCCAGTAATCCATCCAAGATGGCATCCATTACTATTTTGTTGTTCATTTTTAATTCATTCTTGGTTGCAGTTTTCAGAGGTTTCTTTGAAACAATGTATCATGTAAAAACTGAGTACCAAACATCATACACTTGTGCCTCTAAAAATAATTTCATTCATGGGCTCCATATCACATGATTATGACCATCAAACATGGCATTCCATTATCTATGTAATCCATTATCTACCTTCCAGAGGTTAAACTGGTTCTGAAGGACCTACTCTGGTACCAATTGTTGGAATATTCACCAATACTGAGAGGGGGGTTGAATCAATATTGAGCACTTTTTACCTTTTCTAATAACAATTTGTAAACATTAAATTATCAAAATGTATCACTTATGATTGATTCAAGATATCATAAACATATAACCATAGATACACAATACACAAGAATTTTACATGGAAACCCAAATGGGAGAAAACCACGAAACACTTTTTAAAATATATCTTGAAGCTTACATTCATTGCAAGAAACGTATTCCAAAATTCTCCAGAAGAAACTACAAGGAGACACCAACCCCTTATTTATAGGCTCCAACCTAAAGGAATCTCAACTCCCTAAATTCTCCAGCTCCAACTAGAAGGAGGCTACAACCCCCTAGTTTACAGGCACCAACTTGAAAGAAGCTCCAACTCCCTAGATTCTCTAGCTCCAACTGGAAGGAGGCTCCAAACCTGTAGTTTTAAGAGAACAAACTCAAAGGAAGATTCAAATCCCCTACAAGCATCAACCTGCTATCTAAAGACACCAATATTCGCATGCACCACCCAACCTCTCAGAAATATAAATAAGAGACTCGACATGTCATTGTTACTGTCACTGATACTGATACATCATCATCATCATCATCATCATCAAACAAAATTCAACCTGTCATTATTACTTTCATTGATATTGATACATCATCATCATCATCATCAAAACCAGATCCAGCACAACGGGTATATCAACATCATCAAAACTAGATACACCATAATTGATACATCATCATCATCAAAACTAGATCCACCACAACTTATACATCAAAATCATCGAATACGGATACACCATAACTAATATATAAACATCATCAACCTAGGTCCACTTAGAAATTGGGTCCACATGGGTCCACATATAAACCCCAACATCACTTCTTAAATTTATCTTGAACACATGTTTGGGACTAGTTTATGTATTAGTCACAAACCCTAACTTACAACAAGTATAACTCTTTACCTGTAATGAATCAAGATCTGAAACTTGTACCCAATATTCTTCAATATATTATATGAAATTTCTCCAAGTTTCACTCCTTTAATCATCACTAAAAAGGAAATATAGCGAATATAGCATACCTTCCTAAATTCTGGTCTATTCTGGAGAGCAAACTTGTATAGCATTCCACGCGCTCAATATTTGATATCTAATTTGAAAACTCATAAAAAAAATACTAAGGACTATACTCTTTATAATTCACTTGGTCTCACATAATTTGGATCCTCCATTAATAATATATGATTTTTTTACCCAGAACACATTTTTTAGACTAGTTACGGGACTAGTCAAAAACATTATCTTCCATAGAGTGTATCTCCAAATATACAATGACCCAGAAGCTAAAATTTGTACCATGGGTACCTTAATATGTCTTCTCAATATCCTCCAAGTTTTTCTATCTAAATAATTCTAGAAAAAAAAAATTATAGCGAAAATAGTAACATTACCTTGGAACACATAATCACAAGAATTTATCTTCTCTTGGAATTTCGTCCTTCTTCACTTCATCTTCCCTCTAAAATTCACTGTCAATATTGTGCTACGAGATCACAAGATTGAATGATGAAAATGAGAGGTTCTTAATGTGCATTTATACCCTTCCAAGTACCACCTTCTTTACTTGACCTTGAGCTGACTTGTAACTTCTTGTTTGCAACAACTTTTTCTCCTTTACTTGACTTTAGGGCCAACTTATAACTTCTTGATCTTAGATCTGGGGCTTCTTGAGCATAATTCGGGGCTTCATCTTTAAGAGGGAATAACTTATCAATCATGAGGAACCACATGGTGTACCACCTACCATTGGATATGGATTGACGAGGACTATCAACCAATGGATGTTTTGCATGCATTTGCAATGTTCTTCATACTCTTTTTCTTCAATCAACTTCGGGCTTCATGACCACACCTCTGGGGATTCTTAACCACTTTACCATATTTCCAAGGCTTCTTGTAGACTTCTTCAAAGTGTCCTCCCATTAGGGCCATTCTTAAAGCTACATTGTAAGGGGGCCACTTTGGAGACTTCTTCAAATACACCCATCACTTCTAGAAGCTTCCAAACTTGCTTTGGGGCTTCTTCTTGACATCAATGACAACCAATTTTCCAACAGTGATCATTATACCTAAGGACAGTTTATTTCCAAGTGTAACCCGAGGGAGAGTTATGGTCCGCCTGAAGTCGTTAAATTACCTATAATATAATGTGGTGGGTTAGTCACTCTTGTCGAACCTCCTAAATCCAATTAGGAACTAGTAATGATAAGGAAAAGAGAGAATCTTCTTCCTCATATTGTCTTGATGACACATTTTCCACTACATTGTCTTTTCCTTTTTTATATATGATCTCATAATCATAGCCTAGCATTTTGGTCAGCCACTTTTTTTTTTCCAGTGAGGATAACCTCTACTCTAAGAAATACTTCAAACTATGGTGATCAGTTTTTATCTGAAAATGGCATCCTAAGAGATATGGTCTCCAAGTGTGCACAGCATGGAGAATGGCCATCATTTAATTTTCATATGTAGATTTTCCCAAATTACAGCCCCACTCAAAGCATTGATATTGAAAGTGAGAGGTCTACCTTGTTATGTTATAATTGTTCCAATACCAGTGCCTTAAGCATCATATTCCACAACAAATCTTTTATTGAAATCAAGGGCTACTAGGACATGGGTAGTGCACATGGTCTGCTTTAAATTTGTGAAGGAATTATCAATTGTAGGTGTCCAATGAAATGCATTCTTCTTAATAAGTTCTATCAAGGGTCGAGAAATTTTTCCATAATGGTGGACAAATTTCCGGTAACATCCTGTGAGGCCTAGGAAACCCCGAAGGCACTTCAAGGTCATGGGTCTTGGCCAATCCTACATGGCTTGAATTTTTTGGGGGTCCACTTTTACCCCCTCACGGTCCACAATCTGTCCCAAGTATTAGACCTTGCTCACCCCAAAAGAACACTTGGTCTTTTTGACAAACAATTGATTATCTTATAACAATTGGAGTACTTTGTCCACATGGTGTAGATGGGCATCCGAAGTGCGGTTGTAAATGAGGATGTCGTCAAAGAAAACCAAAACAAACTTTCAAAGGTAGGTCTTCAAGATTTTATTCACGATACTTTGGAAGGTAGATGGGTCATTGCAAATTCCAAAAGGCATGACCAAGAATTCATAATTCTCTTCATGAGTTTTGAAAGCAGACTTCAGAATATCTGCTTCATTCATCTGAATCTGGTGATAGCCTGAGTGAAGATCTAATTTTGTGAAGAAGTGGGTACCTTGGAGTTCATTCAATAGATCATCAATGACAGGATTGGGAAACTTATCCTTAATGGTCAATTTATTAAGGGCACGAAAATATGGACACATGTGCCAAGAAACTTATTTTTTAAAGACCATCACAACATGGGATGAATATGGGTTGATACTTGGGAAAATTACATCGGCCTCTAGTGATTCCTGCACTATTTTTTCTTTTTCAATTTTTTTAGCAAAGGGATAACAATAGGGGCATACATTGGGGGCATGACTACCTGGAAGGAGTAGGATGTTGTAATCATGCTCACCCTAGGAGGGGGATAAGTCAGTGGGTGTCTCAAAGACCCTGTGGTGCTTATCCAAGACCAGATGCAAATTAAGATGTATTGTTGGGGATGATTGATTATGTACCTGGATGGAATTAAGTTGAGAAATCACACCATGGTGGCCTTTCTTCAAGAGTTTCTCCATCCGGTGAGAACTCATAATTTCTTGGGAGCCATCTTGTAGGCCTTGGAGGGTATAGGTGTGATCATCTTGAGTAAATATCATATATAACTCTTGATAGTCCATGTTAATTGGTATTATGGTGTAATGCTCTCACAATATTCTAATTGGGTGTTTTTGGAGCCTTCCCTCCCTTTATAACCTCTTGGGGACGACGGTGTATCGAGAACAGTTCACATGGAACAATCCATCCCACCTGAACCTATGGACTCATGTCGCAAGTTCTGAGCCACAGAAACATAATAACACCCTTACTAACTAACCTAATTCATGAAATTCATGGGCACATGGGAACCTTAATAATAGCTATAGTCCCTTCTCCCTATGGGACCTACAATGCTCAGTTCTATTCCCCTTGTTGATTCCCCATTGGATCCACCACTATAGGAAAGGAAGGAGCAAGTAAACCCCATTGAATTGGATTGGATTAGCCCCATTGGCTTATTATTCTCCCTCCCCTATAGCAGATTAGAGAGAAGCTACCATGTTATTATGTATTATTTTAGCGGAGTAAGGTGAAAATCCATTCAATTCCCAAGACAATATCACAACCACCCATGGAAATGGAAAACATGTGAGTTTTTAGGTTGTAATTTCCCATTTGGAGATTGACATTCTCACAATGGCCCCCACATTTCATTGTACCACCATTAGCTATGAGAAATTGAAAATTGGAAACTGGTCTAACAAAGAAATTGACATCCTCAGCGACCCGACGATGAATAAAATTATGGGTGCTACTGCTATCAATCAAAACCATGACCAGCCTTTGTTTGATGTATCCCTTGATTTTTAATGTTTTTGGAGTTGAAATACCCACTATGGCATGGAGAGATATGACAGGTTCCTTTGTTCCCATCGGAGGTGTGATTGGTTGTGTGTCCTTGGAGTCTAGGGCCTCATTTAACGTGTGGTCCTCGGAGGAGGTGGGATTTGACCCATCAATCTGGAAGAAATTTTGTTCACGACATTTTTGGCATTACTTCTAACTTTCATCCATTTGTGTTGGAGATACCTTTTGGACCTTCAAAGTGTGTGTCAGAGCAGGGGTATCCCCTGTACGAGGGAAAATGGGAACTGCAAAACAAGGGGTTGGGCATGAATAATGGTCTCAACCTCCAATGCTTGCATGCCTGCAACCAGGTAATAGGATGGTCCATGAAAACATGAGCTTGAATGGTGTCTTTTAATCCATTGAGGAAACATTCAAGATAGAATCCATCAAATAGGCCCTCATTTATGATATCCAATTGTTCAAATGTGGTGATGAGTTCTGCTTCTGACCCATTTTGTCTCATCTTGGTGAGTCGTCCTAAAAAATGAGATTCCCTATAAAACGAGTACAAATTGCTTTGGTGAACATGGTCCAATTTGGTTTCCATGGATAGCATTTCTTATGCCATTTCCACCATTGCCATCGTTTTTTATCCAAGTACAAAACCCCCACATGGAGTTTGGTCTCATCATCCTGAATATTATGGAGGGATAAGTAGTGTTCCAATTGGGGTACCCAATCGACTGGGTCTGATCCATCAAATTTATGCATCTCAACTTTTGGCACCTTGTTCCAAGAATTTGGAGAACCCCAAGGGGAGTGGGAAGTATGAGTATTTTTATAATGGGAAGAATGAGTAGCCTCAAAGTGGTACTTAGAGTGCTTGCCCTTGTTGTGTGTCACCAATTCTTGCAGTTGTTGTCGAATGGAGTTCAGGCTTGTATGGACCTGGTCCATGTCCTCAGAAATTTTGTTTACCTTAGTGTCCAACTCTTTCAGGTTTCGAGCGCGGGTGGTAGGGGCCATTATGGAGGCTTAGGTCGAATGATACCTCAGCGATCAACACAAGATAAGGCGGTTGTTGGGCTAGGTGGAAAATAAGGATGCCGAGAAGGGGGTTCAGTTCCATGAAAAAAAAGAGGCTTAAAAATGATAGGTACCATGGAAATCAGGACAAAGAGAAGAATCCAATGGGAGAGGTCCCAAATGAGGGTTTCAAAAAGGGGGGTCGGGTCCACTGAAAAATAGGCTTAGAAATGATAGGTACCACTGCAATAAGGACAAAGAGAGGAATCCAATGGTAGAGGTTCCAAATAAGGGTGTTGCACCGGAATGCCCAAACTCTTGACAGTAAAAAATGTGTAGTCAATTTGCAATGAGAATGCAGCAGGCAAGGTTGCACAACAATAGAAATTGTTTGTTTATTTTTGGGTCTGTTTTTGTTCCCAAAGGTTATGGTTTTCAGGGTTCCTACAGACAAGGGTTTTCCCTCTGTTATATCTCTCTAATATATGTGTGGGGTAAAATAGTAGTACTCGACCCAATATCTCAGGGAACCAACTAAGGAGGCTAGACCATACCCTTAGCCATACTACCCGATTACCCAGGTACTAGAGAGTATCTTCCCAAGTATTGTTCTCAGTGGCACTATAGAAGTCAGGTAGTTGATCAATTGATCTACAGCGAGTTTTAGGATACCTAGGCCACTACGTATGCAGGTGATGTCTAATGTGCTACCACTCGAAGTGGCAACAACATGGGTTACAAGGGTTTCCAATAATGTGAACTTAAAAGCCTCTTGTATTTATTGCATGTACATTTCCCACTACCTCACACCCCTCCCTTTATCATCTAGGTTGGATCCAGAAATATGACCGTCGCTTGTTATTTAATCAATGATGTGTTATTACATTTCCATTGATACTTTCCATGAAATCGTCATCCACTGTGATGTATCCCCTCTTGATTGCTCAAAATTTTTATTGGGAATTCGCTACTAGCATCAATGCAAGCCTTGTATGATGTTGGGAACAATACTTATAAGCTCTTCAAGGATGGTAATATCTATGAACTTAACTTTGCTACCATATCTCTAGGAATAAAATTGTCCCCCAAATCAGCTTACATAAATGTTTGTCCTTATGCATCATCTGCCCAGTGAAATTTGATAAAGATAAGCATTCCCCTCACTCTAATATGTTTCCATGGATCGACAAGTTTGCTAATTTTTTTACTCCCCCTACCAGGCTACCTCCTACACATATTGTTGAGAATTCAATTGACTTAATTCTAGGCATCGTTCTCCCTAACTCTCCTACCAACCATTTATTCCCCCTTGAGGTTTCCAAGGTCAAATGTGAACTCAAATATCTACTTGACTCTGCCCATATATATCCTAGATCATCACCATGTGGTTCACCCACATTCATTATTCCTAAGAAGGAACACTGGGAATAGTGGTTGGTAATTGATTATAGGGCTCTCAATAAAGTCACTATCAAGAACTACTATCCCCTTCCTAGGATTGATGATTTGTTGGACCACATTCAATGTGCCCAATTTTTCACCAAATTGGACTTGCCTTTTAGCCTCACCAGTGTCCCTACTACATTTCAAATAATTATTAATAGTATCTTCTAACCACACCTAAGATGTTTTATAGTCATATATTTTGATGATAGTGTTATTTTTAGCCACACATGGGCTAAGCATTTACACCACGTTCGTTTGGTGCTAAAATTGTTGTGTAAGCATAAGATGCAAGTCAAAGGAAGAAAGAAAAAATTGTACCTCCATACAGTGCCTTGGGTTTCTTATTGATCAAGAATATATTTGTGACAATCCATCCAAAGTGCAAGTGTTGGCCACATGGCCCACCCCTGCCACATCAGATAACTTGAAGATTTTTCTCCACAATCTTAATTTTTATTAGTGTTCCATCACCAACTTATTCCATATTGCATGCCCCTTGCATCAACGATCCAATTAGTAGGTTTTCACATGGAATGAAAGTGCCAAAGAGAGATTTTAGAATTTATGCATCACCTTGTGTTAGCTCAAGTTTTGGATTTACTTGATTTACATCAACCCTTCGAAATGGAGACAGACACTTCTCATTATGAAATTGGTGTTATATTTAAATAGGGATGTCACCATATTTTACACCATTATGAGACATTGTCATATGCCAAACCAAATTATAGCACTTACTATAAAGAATTATGTGTTGGTGCAAAGCTTGAAGTAGTGGCATCACTATATTTTGGGTAAGTAGAATTTGTTTCACATTAATCATCATCTTTTTATAATTATCAATGCTAAATATAGGATGTGGGAACATCACCATCTCAAATGGGCCTCCTATATCCATGAGTTTCACTTGGTTATTCACTATAAAAAGGGAAATTCCAACAAAGTGGTTGATATGCTTAGTCGTACCCCTATGTCGGTGCTTAATATTTTGGCAATTTGTTGTGCAGCCTACGAAACATGGAAACCTCTCTATGCTATAGATCTTTTTCTTGGCCCCATCTGGTAAGCCAACATCAACCTACAGAGATTAACCAAATTCCCTTCCTTGACTATTCATTTCATGACAGTTGGTTATATAAACTCAACTAGCTTTGTGTTCTCAACACACCTAATCAATTAGTCCTCATCCTAGAAGCTCACACCTATTCTTATGGTGGAGACTTTGGCACCATGATTCTAATCAATTAGTCCTCATTCAAGAAGCTCATAGCTCTTCTTATGGTGGACACTTTTTCACCAAGAAGACTCTTTAACACCTGCAACATCACTTTTTATGGCCAACTATGCAGCATCAAGTTGAATCATCCATTTGTACTTATCCCCTTTGTGGCACTAGCAATCATATCCACTGCAAACAATGGCTCTACAAGCCTTTACCTAGACCCTCCCATCCTTGGGAATCAATGTCTATGGGTTTTCTAAGTGGGTTGATAATGACTTTTCAAAAATATGATTACGTCATTTTTATGGTCTACCTTTTTTCCAATATGGCCCTTTTTATTCCCTGCACAAAAACTAATTCATCCACCTAAACCATAGATTTATTTTTTAGGGATTTTTGGTCTCAATTTATCTTACCTCTTAATATTATTCATGATCACAATCTACATTTTCTAAGCACATTCTAAAAAATGTTGTGGCAATCCTTAGGCTAACATCTGATTTCTCTACTTCTTTTCACCCTCATACTGATGGCCAAACTAAGGTAGTGAATCATTGCCTTGTACATGCCCTGTGCATGCACTATACTCGTAATAAACAATGGGACACCTACTTTCATGCCCTATAGCATAGCTACAATGGATTTTTCAATCATTCTATTGGTTTTTCACCCTTTGAGGTGTGTTATGGATATCATCATCTCACCCCGTTTGAACTACATACCACTCTCTATCCTAGCTCCTCTTCCCACCATTAGCAGCAACATAGAACCTCCTCTTTTAACTAGAAGTTCAGCAAATTCATGCGCAAGGAATTGTAGCACTCTAATCATCTTAGATATGTTATAAGGATTTTCAAGATCACCATTGAATTCCCATGCACTTCTATGTTGGGGACCATGTTTGGTTGCAACTGGATAAGCAACATTTTAAAGGTCAACATCATCATATTAAGTTGAAGCCTCTCCAGTATGGTCCATATATCATTATCTAGCAAGTCAATGATAGGGACATCAACTAGATTTTCCTTCCCAACTTGGTATTCATAATGTGATCAATGTGAGTAACATGAAACTATATGAACCTCCCTCGTTGGAAGTAGTTTAGCTCACTCATCCTACAAAGATTATTCTATATTTCCAACATCCTCTTGTTAAGGACACATTGTTGGATATTCTCACTAGCTCAATTAGGCACATTTTGCATCATTCTTATCTTGTTATGGACCAAGGACAACTACCTACTTAGGAAAATTAGGTTTCCCATTCTATTTTCTAGGCATCTTTCCCTCATCTTATTGAGAAAGTGGGAACACTTTTGAAACTAAATAGGGATGAACTAATGTACCATGAGTACAACCATCATAAGGAGTGCATTGCTCAATAATAGCATGACTCTCTAGCATCTCAAAGGGCATATATCGCTAATTTCCTTAATCAGTTAATATATTTAAATAAACCACATAAAATTTGTTCTCCAAGTACTGTACTAGTTATTTTTTTCTTTATCATTGTAAACCTCAATCCTCTATAAAAGGATTTTTCTTTGTAGAATAAAAATGAATAAGTTTTGGGTTATCTCTTCGTTCTCTTTTCTATTCTTTGCATGATAAATTTTAGCAAGTTGTGATTTACATTAGAGGAGGCATATATTTAATGTTGACAAGAGGGGAAAATGATGTATGGTCACAAATATGTAGAGTATTTTGTAAAACCTAAGGTTGAGACAATTAAACTTGTAGATGTAATTCAAAAGAGGGAATCCTCACTAAAAAAGACCACAAAGCCCAAAGTTGTTCCTACCTTGGTTTTTCTTAAGTCTCAAAGTGAACATGTAGAGGTTTCGGAGGAGGGTTCTTGTCAAGAATTTCAACAAACTATCCAAGGGGAGAATATGTAGAGATAGAGACAAAAAGGTGTCTAAATAAGTGATTTCCAACCAAGATGGTGGTAGCATGAGCATAAGGGGGGAGAAAAAGGTATCTAGGAAGAAGGTAGTAAACAACATTGATAGCATCATTTCCACCTACTCATCTAATGAAAATTGTGTTCCCTGAATCAACAAGAAATATCAACTTAGATCACCTAGGAAAAAAGGTTTAGAGATTTAGGACTTTGGTGTAAAATGGGGTCTACGTCTAGATTAGTGTAGTAACGAGTCAGGTCCTAGAAAGAAATATTTACACATTCAAAATAAGATGCAAATAGATAGGGAAATACATTCAAGTAAGTATATGACCATTCAAAGGGCCCTTAGAGAGGGGAAATCCCATTCCAAGAGTCTAATATGACTTTTATTTCCTAGAACATTAGGGGTTTAGGGAGTGACCATAAGAGAAAATATTTATAGAGATTGGTTAAAGTACATAATCCAAAGGTAATGTTGATACAAGAGTCTATACTTGAGGCATATAAGGCCAAAGTATTAATCAGCCTTCCCCTAATGGAATTTTGAGGAAATCAATACAGAGGGTAGATCTATAGGTCTCGTGTTGAGATGGTACAAGACCCTTCAATGAAAAAACATATCCTTCCTACCCTCAATGGTTTGCATTGATCTATATTCACCCCATGTAGGAAAAACCTTACAATTATTGATAATCTATATAATGATATCAATATTTACAGTCCTTCCGTGATGACGAAAGAGTTTTGGGAGAATTTTTTATGAAACCATTGTGAGGAGGGACAATGTCATTGTGGGAGGGGATATGAATTTTGTTCTAAGACGGTGAATAATGGGGGGAGACTAGGAGTATGGATCCCCTAGATGAGTACTTATTACTTAAGATTGAGGAGTTGGGTTTTTGTGACTTAGAGCCACTTATCATAAAGCCTACTTGGAGGAATATTCATATAGAGGGGTATCTCAAAAGACTTTCATTGCCAAAGAATTAGTTCTTATACAATTGATAAAACGATCACTACATATCCATATATATTCAAAATATGGAATGGATAAGTTAATCTGTCTCAAATTATTGATTGGGTGATCTGAATAAGATCGCCAGATCAACATGGATGATTGAGGATTTCCTAAAATAGGAGGAAGTTTGATAAAATGTCCTTTCGTCTAGATTCATTTTAGTTAAAGAAAAAAAGTCTAGATCGTGGATTGGTGCAGGATTATCTAACCATGTCTTATTTTTTCTTCAAATAGGGAGGGCAAAGGAAAATCCCCCATGCCCCTTTAAGTTAAATTTGTATTGGCTTAAGGACTCAAAATTTATAGATTTGGTTCAAAACAAATTGAAGCATTTTGATGTTTCCCTTGAGGTTTCTTCACGAAAGAAGAATTGGGGAATATTAAGAAATACTTGGAATGATTAAAGAAAGAACTCTTATATTGGAAAGAATCTAAATGGAACCAAAAGAGTTGATTCATATGGCTAGCCCAAGGAGAT
>JZKD02S1853166.1:71251-85675 GCA_000966675.3 Picea glauca
GTAGACCGTGGTCCCGATTGCAGATCCATTCCGACCCAGTGGAGAGCTAGCCAGGGTGCTTCCATTGAGACAGTTTTCATCAGATTTCGACGGTGGAATCTTGCAGAGCGACCCACACAGCTATTTAGGGTGCATGCATGCCGAACAGACATTTGGCTTTGCATGCAGGGGTTCCTCATCAGATCCGGCCAAATCCTTCCAACCCATTTCACTACGGGACGAGGCAATCGTTTTGAGCTACATAGCGACAAATTCTGACGGTGGCATCCATTGGGGCGCATTCAGTGTCCAAGGAGGGGCGCAAACCCCCCAAGGTTTCAGATCTAGTGCCGTAGAGGTCCGTTCTGGATTTCGTCAGACATTATTTCCATTGCAGCAGCCAAGGCGCATTGATTGGAGCAGTTTTGAGATCATTCCGACGGTTGAGTTTTGAGATCCAGTTTTTCAGCTGATAGCGGTCACCGTGCTCATCCGGGACCGTTTATTTTGGTCATTCTGTCCGTGCATGCAGCAGATCTGTTGTCTTCTTGCGGTCACGGGTATTTCTTTGTCATTTGATTGTATTCCAGTACAGATCCATGAGATCTGACTGACATTTAGTCTATATATTTCAGTAGGCGATTTGTATTCCCACGCATGCACTGTTAGTTGTCATAATATTGAGTTGTTGGTCTTATATGCTATTGCATGCGTCATTTTATGATTGTAAAACCTTTGCTATGCTACATGCAACTATAATAACCTACATGCAACCATAATAATTGACATGCAAACACTTTAAACAAAAGAACATCTTCATCGACCACTAAAACGCATCCAGAAACCCCCAATGTATCAGATCTGCACGCTGGAACAGTAAGACAGTAGCAAATATCTTGATCAACCGGATCAGGGATATTTCAGCCAACCCAAAGTGAAGTATGTGGCTCTCTGGCGCAACCTGGGTCATCATAAGGTGCAACAACCTACTAACAAAATCGACTCCCAGGTCCCATGGCAAACTTGGAAGTTTATCACTTCCAATCCCCGCTAACTGCTCCTGTGTCATACTGATCACTGTCGAAAGCCCTCTGTGCTCATCCCCCTGAGAATCTGTATCTGTGTCACTCTCTGAGATGTCTTCTATCGCATGGCCTATGATGCTCGCCATCATGCACAAAGATTCAACTGTCTGCCTATGATGATCCACCCCTTTCCTGTTGTATGTCGTAAAAGCACTCATGTCATGTGGTCTCGGCGTAACAACTCTCCATGTCCTCTTCCACTGTCTATCTCCCCTCATGCTACTGTTAATGATGAAGGTGTCGGACAAGGCTAACAGAAACATCTGTAGCTGACTATAGGACTGGGAGGTATCATATGCTTTGGTCAATCCCAAGGATTCAACCAAAAGCTCGTCCCTCGGTACCCATGGTAAATACTTGCCTGTAATCATCACTGAATCCCAATCATCATCACCCCTATGGCTACTGCTCCTGTGAAGGTGATCTCCCAGTACCATGTGTTGCTGCAAAGAAGAGACATCACCATGCTCCACTAAGTGTGTCTCCTCCCTGCAATTCAATACACCCCTCTGGTTCCCACTGTAAATCTTTGCATGTCTCTATGAGCTATTACTCACCATTGTATGCTCCTGCATACTCATGTAATCTCCTGTATACTCCTGTAGCATCATGGATCCTAGGTGTACTATTGGATCAACCTCTACATGAAGGTCAACCGCTCCCGGGACACAAATGGAAGTGTCCTCAAAACTGCCCCTAGCTCTGGAGCCCCCCTGCGTATGTGAGTTCTTGATTGTCTCAAAGATCCTCGTGGAGGGTAGCTCCTGCGCCTCCGAATCATAACTCTCCATACTCATCAATGATCCTAGGTACTCCTCATGCTCCTCCATCAACTGGTGCTCCTCAGCTAGACTACCAATATCCTCTAGCAATGTGACTGAAGGATATATCTGACTCTCCACTAAGATAGATGTAGTGGATCTCTAACGAATCTCCTCAAGAAGCTCCTCTAATCTAGAGTCTGATTCTTGAAGGGCTATCTATGTGCCTCTCAAGAATCCTTGGGTGCTCTCCAAATCATGAGTGAGTCTGTCCACCTCCAACTCCTGCTCCCTCAGGGCCCCATGATACATCTCGCCAATCCCCAATAGGTAGTCCCTGTCCATCAACAACCGTTGGTAGTCGGTCCTCATCACAGACACTTTCTCCCTGAGAGTATGAAAGTCATCCATGGAAAATCCCCTGTCTGAACTATCATGTGCCATAGATGCCCTCCAACAATAATCTACCACCAATGCATGTGTGTCATTAGTGCGCCTAGTGGCTACCATGATCATCTCCTCACTGACTCTCAGTTGTCCTGCCAAGTATCGGGGCCCCTGATCACAGTCCTGCTGAGCTTCTACCTCACACCCCTCACTACTAGTGTCAACCCTGGAATCCCCACCAACACTCTCCCCAAAAGATAAAGCAATGAACTGCCCCCTGTCCATTGTGCTCTTGGGTCCTCCTGTATGCAACTACACATCCCCACCAACTGCTAGCTCCCTCTGAATCATATTGTATCCTGTATGAGCAGTTGTATCCTCATGTGCACTCACCCTGCTACTATCATCTTCACCTGGATCCCATATAGATGTGTCCAGACACGTGCTATGGCTATCCCGACCAATAAGGAGTGCATCCACCTCACTGTCGACCAGTCTTGGAAGTAAGTGTCCCATCAAACTGTCAGTCTCCACAACCTGATCAAACAATGGAATCTCCGAAAGAAGTGACTCACTCTCCTCATACTGATATGTATGTGTAAGGTCAACTGTCTGCACGTCATGTCTCTCCTCATGGATCTATGGATCCATGTCCCTAGTGTGCATCCCTCACACAAGGATCCTCCATCATATTTGAAATGCCACTGGTATCCTCATGTGTCGTGGCTATCATGGATGTCTGAAAAGATGACAAATGTGTCACGGTCATCATAGGAAGCTCATCAAGTCTAGGTGCTAACACATGTGAATCCCCACTAGTGTCACCACTCTGCTGGAGTGTAAGGTTATCAACACTATGTGATATGAATTTTGAAGCACAAGTGCTATCATCCTGTCCATCCAACTGTCCATCCAATGTGTAAGGGTCACTATCCTCCTCAAGCATGCAAGAATCACTAGCCTCTGTGCAAGAGTCACTAGTATCATCGGACTGCTCCAAATAGGCATCTATCGCTACATCCTCACACACCTCATCATCACTATCATAGTGTAGCTCAATAATGTGTTTCTTACCTTTACCCCTACATCTATGATCTAGTTCCCAAGGCACTTTGCAACTATAGCAAAGTTGCCTGCTCCTAATAGGTGCGGGGTTACTCTGTGCTTCCCTCCATCTAGCTGCTCTAGCTATGTTTCCATCTGCTATGTTGACCCAATGTGTAACCTCATCTTTGCTCCACCTAGGATTTTTTATGGCTACAAACTGTTGCAATGTTAATTGAGCCCTAGTTCCCTCACTAAGGGCGTAATATTCCCTTTCACAGAATACAATCTCTCTAGCAAAGTAAAACATATCCATCTCTACTGTATTTCTGCATGCGCTAATCCCCACTGGCTGGGAGGATCATCGCTATGATACCACTATAATGTTCCCAAGCCAAGGTGCCAAGAACATTGCGTTTTTCATGATTTTTAATTGTTTCTTAGTTGTGGCATTTCATCAAACATTTTGAGATTTGGTCTTTAGATTGCACTAGGGTTTATACTGATAGTTGTTATGTGTGTTTGCAGCAATAATCAAGAAGATATAACAATGGAACATACCTCAACAAGATGCAAGATCAACAATATAAGAGACAACCCAAAAATACCTCAGATCTAATATTATTCATAATAGAAGAAGACCTTGATACAATGGATCTGCAGATTTGGTACAATATAGCTAAGAGCTAATAGCAAAGTGAAGATGATCCTCAAACAAGATCAAGGATAGAAGCTACAAGCCTCCAAAGGCCATATGGCTGCAATAGATGAAGAACATGATGAGATATCGGTCCTCTGAAGTGCCAAACCCTCAACTGGATAAGCTGCGCCAAGCTGGAAGACTAAATACACCCAACAATTCGGTCCTCCCCCTGGAAACCTCCAAATACTCTGAAAATCACGGTAAGTGTAGATCGGGCCAAGGTCATACCCCTAATAAAGTCTCATGTTGATCTATGGAGATATGATCACTCAACTGAGCAAACCCCAAGTTGGCTTGCGCCCTCCTATCTGAATGAAGACCCAGTAATTTGGCCTCCAAGTAATAGACTGCCAAATCCTCCGAAAAAGGTGCAAACTGTAGATCGGGCCAAAGGAAACCCCTGGGCAAGATCTCAGATCGAATAATGAAGAACTGATCCTCCAAATGACAGGATCCTCAAGCTATGGTGCGCCCTCCTCTCTCTAAACCTGTGTTGAGCTCCAACAAATAATTTGACAGTGGATCCTCCCCTGAGAAAGGCTAGAAAGAGCGCCCTAGGCCTCACAAGAAATACCCAGAAGTCTGTTTGTACCGAATCCCTTTCCTCTCGCTGGATCGAACCTCTCTCCTCAAGATGGTGCACCCTCCTGCTGGAAACCCTCATGAAGTTATGCCCTAGCTCTCCCTAAACCTGTGGCTGATGTAGAATCCCTCTACAGCTGAGTAGATCTGATGTAGAATGGTGAGGGAGGAATCTTTCACCTCCGTGACCAAGCTTGGACCAGGTTGGGTGGGATATTTCACCACTGAGTTGATCTCTAGGGTTTGTTAAGTCAAAACCCTCAAAATCCCCAAGGCATGGGCTCTCTAGCAAGAAGCCAAATATCAAAATGATAAAACAACATGAATGAGAGAATAGAGGCCCTTATCTCTCTTTTATCCTTCCTGCTCACCTTGTCCCTCCAAAGTGACTTTTACTTTATTAATTATTAATTAATTAATTAAATCACTTTAATTAATTAATTAACTATTTTACCTCTGAAAAGTACCTTATCTCTCCTTTGGCTTCCCTGGCCACTGAAAGTCACTTCTCATCATCATATCCTCTAGTGTTGTTCCTCCCGATTCCAATGAGCTATTACACTAAGAGGTTCCTCCAAGTATTATGCCCAATATGACCTCCGTAGTAAATTTAATTAACCTATAGCCCAAAATAACTCAAAATCATGGTAATCATCGGAATGCAATGGAACCAAAGCCAAGATGTGTGGAATGGATCATAATGATGAAATAACATGAGCGATGCAAGACGGACCCCAAAATACCCCTCAATAGCCCCTGTACTCGCTATAACCTCCATCTGGCTACTCTAGTCATCATAATACTCTGTAACATAATGATGTCGCAAAGTGGGGACATTACAGTGGCTAAGTCTTTCAGGTTCTCAAGCTTGAAGAGGTGGAGCATTTGAGTGCAATCCTCCACAAATTTCAATCCTTTGCAGGAACAATGTCCCTCTACCTTCCACCAAGTGAGCCCATAGCCCAAGGATTTAATTCTTAAGCAAGACTTTCTCTCTCTCTTTCTCAAAAACTTCTCATTCAATTATTCTTTGGTTACCATTTTACTTGCATGCAACATCAAAGTTTGGTCTCTTTGAAAGTTAAATCTAAAGTAAATTTTTATTGTAAGCACTTGTCAATCATAAACCATCACCGAGACTCGTTATCAAGCCTTTTTCCACTTAGTAACTTGACCTATAGGGGAGTCACTTCCATAGTCTCACTTTCCATCTCATTTCCCCCTAGGGTCACCCGAGATTCCCCCCTTGTGTTGGATTTATCCTTCACTAAAGCGAGGGGAGGGTTTATCTAAGGTGATAGTGGGTAGACTCTCCCACCGTTATCACCATATCGTGGATTGGGTCGGGATTTTCCCAACCTATAGTTTGCGCAATAACACTGTTAAAGGGCCAAATTTTAGATCAAATTTACTTTTCTGTTTCACACTTACAATTTGGCATTCACAAAGTGGACTTGCAATATCAAGCCACTTCACGAAATTAAACCACTAATTCAAGCAATAACCCTTAATAATAAAATTTACCAAGAGCACTTGCAATACATTCCTACAACAACATTTTTACATTATTGGCACTGGTTTATTATATTGCTTATCGTCATTTACTTTCAAGCACTTGTATCTGCTTTCAAGCTATATTACTTATGTTCAAGTACTTTATGGGCTTAACATCTCTAGCATAAGCATTTCCATTTATGTGTCAGAATAGTTGTACTTATCTTGTGTATTTCATTTAACTCCTAGAATAATAATTGTGTTTAGTTAATCAAGCCTTGGATTCTTTTTTTTTAGGGACTACTCCCCTTGGCTTCTCTAGGAGTTAGCCTAGACGGAGTCAAGTGTCAGGTGACAACTACCCGACTTGAGACTTGCCCCCAAGGCTACACCTAGTGGATTGAATATTTCTTCCACGTGACCCAAGGTGTGGATTAGGCGGCAACACCTCCAAGCAATTGTGGGTGAGAAAACCAAGAAATTATTATTTTATGAGGGAGGTAGAAACTAGCAATTAAAAATATTTCTATATAAGGCTAACCCCTCCTCTCATATGATGTTGTTGGAAACTTTGTGAGATCGTAATGCCATAATTTTGAACTCAAATCTCTTGTGTCACTGTGGATTGTCTATTGTAATGCTTGTTCTTCTTGGCCAAGGATTTTTTTTTAATTGTGTTTTAATGGGGGTTTTTCGGGATAATTTCAAGACTTAATTAATCGATCCATTAAGGGGCTATACAGTCACATGGAGGAAAGGAAACATACTCTTCGTCTCGTCCTTTTCCTTGTGGATGCCTTGTGAAACAAATTCAAGTTGTTGGACCAACTTCCTTGGAAGTAGCTTCAACCAAATAGTTGTTTATCACTTTGACCCAAGTTGATTGATTAGCTTGGAGACCATCCGTCAAGGAGCTTTCCTAGGAAATCCAAGGAGCAACCTATCTTTTCTCAAAACTTCTAGTGTTGGGGATGATTAGTCTTCTGACTCCAAACTCAATCAACTAGAAATCCGTCCAAGCCCGATTTTGAACTCGCGGGGTCACGATCTCTCAAACCTAGAGACATTTAAAAGGTAAAAGAGGTAAAGTTCTCTCAATTTTTTCAACCAATTATTTCTAAGTTTAAATCATTCAGTTTATTATAAAAATACAAAAAAATCATACCCTAGCTTAGTTCTTCAATTTCATATCTTATAAGCTAGTAAATCTTGGGGATTTTGCCATTTGGGAATTTCCATACCTCAAAACAGATTTACCCTTAATTTTTTGGGCTTTATTGAACATATATCACAAGGGTTTCTTGGAGAATAGTGTGCATATCTGTTTTATTACAGTGAACAATACATTCAGATCTACACTTATCTCTACATAAGAAGGGGCACTATTGTAAGAAATTACCTCCCAAACCCTTCCGTAACTTTCCAGATTCGATTCACAAGTTATATCTCTTATTTTGTTGGTTAATATAGAAGAAAACAACAGCCCAACAAGTATTTCTTTTGGCTGTAGCATTTTTGGGTTTTGACCCCAGGGGGATCTGAACCCCAAATCTATAGAGGTAATTTCCAGATAGCTGGAAACTATCTTTGTTGCAGATCTAAAGGCTATAGGGCATAGTATCCACTCATACCTTGTTTCCCTATGCTTTACACCCACATATCTATTGATCTAGTGTGCTTATACACTTGTGGGGGGGCTCAAAAGGCCAATTTCCTTGTTGTTTTCTGCGTTTTTCTCTGTTTTACAGGTCTGATATAGCAAAGAAGCAAGGAAACATCTCATTTCCAGCCACTTTATCCAAGGTACAGACAGTATAAATCATTCATGAAGTGGTAAGAGTATTTAACCCCATCCTTGTGCATTATCTTGGCCAATATTTTGGTGGATTGGGGCAAGTTAGCTTGTTGTTTTTTTGTTTNGGGGGCTCAAAAGGCCAATTTCCTTGTTGTTTTCTGCGTTTTTCTCTGTTTTACAGGTCTGATATAGCAAAGAAGCAAGGAAACATCTTATTTCCAGCCACTTTATCCAAGGTACAGACAGTATAAATCATTCATGAAGTAGTAAGAGTATTTAACCCCATCTTTGTGCATTATCTTGGCCAATATTTTGGTGGATTGGGGCAAGTTAGCTTGTTGTTTTTTTGTTTTATTCTCTGCATTATCTATTAGTCGAGCAAGTCATTTAAACAATTAACTCCTACCTTCACCTAGTGTTTTTTGTTTAGGCATTGGTTCCTGTTATAGCGCAAGTTGTAGGTTGGGCAAAGCCCGACCCAACCACAAAGCACAAGCAGTGTGGCTTCTGACAGATTTATTTGATCATGAGATGGATCCTATTATTACTTGTGATAACCAGAGCTTTGTGAAGCTCACTTAAAACCTTGTGTTTCATGATAGATCGAAACACGTTGAGATAAAATATCATTTTCAGAGACATGATGCAGAGGAAAGCAATACACGTGTTGTACCTTCCTACACATGAGCAGATTGCAGACATCTTCACCAAACTGGCTTGGTGAAGAATACATCTCTAGTTGAGAGGGAGCGTTGATGACTACAACCAAAATAAAGTTCGAATAATTCCGTGCAAGACTTGGCCTGATGGAGAATGCCTCTTTAGCAGAGAGGGAGTGTTGATGATTACAGCTGCGTGAGACATCCTCCAGGACACAAATTGATTGAGTCGACCTGAGAGAGAGCCCATGAGTTGGGTGTGTGGTTCCTATCTGAGACAAAATTGGAATGTAGTGATGGCCTCCTCCTTATAGAGAGTTAAGAAGAACTCGAGATGATTCTCCTGTGTAACACAATGAGAAAGGAGATCTGTTGAGTTGGACGTTCCTGTGGCTGAGCACAAGGTGAACGTGTGAATTCCTATGAGTTGGGTGCATCGTTATGAGACAGAAATGAAAACGATGTATTAGCCTCCTCTGAGCAAAGAGTTGAGATGATGAACTCCAGATGACTCTCATGTGTAATGCAGTGGGAAAGAAGATCTGTTGAGTTGGATGTGCCTATGGATGAGCACAAGTGACCGTGATCCTAGTGGCTGACCACTAGTGAATGTGGTTCTTCTGTGAGACATGGTGAGATAGAGATATGGACATTTCTATGGATGTGCCCCTAGTGGCTGAGCACTAGTGGGTGTATGTCATCCCTTGCTATATTGTTCAAGAGTCAGACTTACCTGTAACCCTAATTGTAATATAAAGGGTACATGTCGGCCCCACCTTAATTTAATAGATAATTAATATAAAAGATAATTAATGTAAAAGATAATTGATATGGTAATTATTAATTATATTTTGAGTTATTGAGGTTGGCCCTATTGTGCCAATAGACACATCATTTGATGTAACAAATCTTATATAAATAAAGGTGAATCCCCATTGAGGAAACAAACTTATCATTGTGTCATCTCATGATTTTAGAAGTTGTGGTCTAAAATTATGAGAATTACAACACCCTCTTGTGTGCTAAGTTTGGTGATGTTGTGAGAGGTCTTTCTCTTGAGGAATATAGCAAAGGATTGGCTAGGTTTTCTTCCCTTGTTGAGAAGGGTTTCCCAGGATGCTTCTTGTGTTCTTATGCATGGTTATTCTTCTTGTGATCGTGGTTTGTTGCAGTAGTTATGGTTCAAGTTAAAAGCTAAACAGAAAATTGAAGTAAATGCATGAGCCATAGCTCATTGAAAACTCAACACTTTACACCCACATATATATTGATCTAGTGTGATTATACACTTGTGGGGGGGCTCAAAAGGCCAATTTCCTTGTTGTTTTCTGAGTTTTTCTCCGTTTTCCAGGTCTGATATAATAGAGAAGCAAGGAAACATCTCATTTCCAACCACTTTATCCAAGGTACAGATAGTATAAATCATTCATGAAGTGGTAAGAGTATTTAACCTCATCCTTGTGCATTATCTTGGCCAATATTTTGGTGGATTGGGGCAAGTTAGCTTGTTGTTTTTTTGTTTTATTCTYTGCATTATCTATTAGTCGAGCAAGTCATTTAAACAATTAACTCCTACCTTCACCTAGTGTTTTTTGTTTAGGCATTGGTTCCTGTTATAGCGCAAGTTGTAGGTTGGGCAAAGCCCGACCCAACCACAAAGCACAAGCAGTGTGGCTTCTGACAGATTTATTTGATCATGAGATGGATCCTATTATTACTTGTGATAACCAGAGCTTTGTGAAGCTCACTGAAAACCTTGTGTTTCATGATAGATTGAAACACGTTGAGATAAAATATCATTTTCAGAGACATGATGCAGAGGAAAGCAATACACGTGTTGTACCTTCCTACACATGAGCAGATTGCAGACATCTTCACCAAACTAGCTTGGTGAAGAATACATCTCTAGTTGAGAGGGAACATTGATGACTACAACCAAGACAAAGTTCGAATAATTCCGTGCGAGACTTGGCCTGATGGAGAATGCCTCTTTAGCTGAGAGGGAGTGTTGATGATTACAGCTGCGTGAGACATCCTCCAGGACACAGACTGATTGAGTCGACCTGAGAGAGAGCCCATGAGTTGGGTGTGTGGTTCCTATCTGAGACAAAATTGGAACGTAATGATGACCTCCTCCTTACAGAGAGTTGAGAAGAACTCGAGATGATTCTCCTGTGTAACACAGTGAGAAAGGAGATCTGTTGAGTTCCACGTTCCTATGGCTGAGCACAAGGTGAACGTGTGAATTCCTATGAGTTGGGTGCATCATTATGAGACAGAGATGAAAACGATGTATTAGCCTCCTCTGGACAGAGAGTTGAGATGATGAACTCCAGATGACTCATATGTGTAATGCAGTGGGAAAGAAGATCCGTTGAGTTGGACGTGCATGTGGATGAGCACAAGTGAACGTGATCCTAGTGGCTGACCACTAGTGAATGTGGTTCTCCTATGAGACACGGTGAGATAGAGATATGGACATCCCTATGGATGTGCCCCTAGTGGCTGAGCACTAGTGGGTGTATGTCATCCCTTGCTATATTGTTCAAGAGTCAGACTTACCTGTAACCCTAATTGTAATGTAAAGGGTACATGTCGGCCCCACCTTAATTTAATAGATAATTAATATAAAAGATAATTAATGTAAAAGATAATTGATATGGTAATTATTAATTATATTTTGAGTTATTGAGGTTGGCCCTATTGTGCCAATAGACACATCATTTGATGTAACAAATCTTATATAAATAAAGGTGAATCCCCATTGAGGAAACAAACTTATCATTGTGTCATCTCATGATTTTAGAAGTTGTGGTCTAAAATTATGAGAATTACAACACCCTCTTGTGTGCTAAGTTTGGTGATGTTGTGAGAGGTCTTTCTCTTGAGGAATATAGCAAAGGATTGGCTAGGTTTTCTTCCCTTGTTGAGAAGGGTTTCCCAGGATGCTTCTTGTGTTCTTATGCATGGTTATTCTTCTTGTGATCGTGGTTTGTTGCAGTAGTTATGGTTCAAGTTAAAAGCTAAACAGAAAATTGAAGTAAATGCATGAGCCATAGCTCATTGAAAACTCAACACTTTACACCCACATATATATTGATCTAGTGTGATTATACACTTGTGGGGGGGCTCAAAAGGCCAATTTCCTTGTTGTTTTCTGAGTTTTTCTCCGTTTTCCAGGTCTGATATAATAGAGAAGCAAGGAAACATCTCATTTCCAACCACTTTATCCAAGGTACAGATAGTATAAATCATTCATGAAGTGGTAAGAGTATTTAACCTCATCCTTGTGCATTATCTTGGCCAATATTTTGGTGGATTGGGGCAAGTTAGCTTCTTGTTTTTTTGTTTTATTCTTTGCATTATCTGTTAGTCGAGCAAGTCATTTAAACAATTAATTCCTACCTTCACCTAGTGTTTTTCGTTTAGGCACTAGTCCCTGTTATAGCACAAGTTGTAGGTTGGGAAAAGCCCGACCCAACCACAAAGAAAGAGCTATAATTTGGGAATCCTACACCCAATGTCACCTCGATGTAGGTCTCGCACTTCATGGGTGACTAGTTCACTCTAGGGAGGCGATCACGGTGACCTTAGGGGGATTGAGATGGAGATGGGGGGAAATGGAAGTGAAGCCCCTAGAGGTCAATTCTAAGTGGGATAATGTTGATTTTTCAATAAGCTAGGTTAAGCATGAAGTTCATTTCATTTTAGCATTTAACCATAACCATAAAATGTTGCAGCAACCAAGATCACAAGAAGAAGCACCATGCACAAGAACACAAGATGTATCCTAGGAAACCCTTCTCAAAAAGGGAAGAAAACCCAGCCAAATCCTTTGTTATATTTCTCAAGAGAAAGACCTTCACCACCAAGATAAACCCTAGCACACAAGAGGGTGCTCAAACCCTAGAACTCTAGCACCCAAGAGAGGTGCGCACTTTTCCGAAAGAAGTGTACTTGCTGAAATTTCCAAACTCACATGAAAGATATGATTCCACAATGGAGAATCTACCTTTACTTATACTAAATTAAACATGTCAATATAAGTATCTATTGGCACTATTATCCCTACTTTAGGGATATCTAAGAAGATTATGTCTCGAGGCCCACAGGTCCTAGACATGGAGTACCGAGAGCCAGATCGACTTGAGCATGGCCCTGGAGGGCCCATCTTTTTCTTTCTTCAGCGCCTCCACTTTGTCAGCAACAACAACATCCATCACCTCGGCCTAGTCCTGTAGCAGAAGTGGATCTTGCTCCATGAAGTAATGAATCCGGGTATCATGGTATGTGTCACTCTGATTCTCAAAACCTTTGAATATGTGCATTTGATTCTTTTTGTTTCTAACGGGTGCTTGGATCTTATGCCTATCCACTTGACCATATCTAGGGGAATGACAGGATGCCCTAGTAAGCTTGTGCCCATAGGTTTTGAGTTGCCACTGGGGGGATTCATGAGAAGCCATCGTCTGCTCCCACCATACTTACCATTTTCCATCTTTCTCCCACTCATCCATCCCATTACACCGATTTGGGCATTGGGTTGGCCAAATATTTAAGGGTTGTATCTTACCTTGTGGGAAGAAGGGACTAAAGGCCCAGAGGGTACAAGTAACTGGCAAAAGATAGAAGCCAAAGAATGAAACCTTGAGATGCTTTGCCAAGGGATCCTCGAGAAAGCAGTAAAAAACTTCTCAGCAAGAAATAGAGGGACCCATAAAAAATGATAAAACAAGACCTAATTAGAGGATAGGGGGTCTCATCACGAGCCAACCTATTAGGTCCATGGGCATGTAACGGTATGACAATACCAACAACTGGCCACCAAGCCAAGGTAGTGGCTCTTGGTGGCATAGCCAAGAGAAAGGGGGTCTCATCACAAGTCAGCCTTTTCATTTCCATGAAATGCTTGTGGGTAACATTGCCACCACTGGTCACCATGCCAGGGCAATGTCCCTTAACTAGCTTCTTGAAGAAAAAACAATAAAAATAAAGATAAAAGGCATGAATGGGCTTGGAAACATTTGCATCCATGACAGGTGCATCTCACCCTCTACAAAGGCACCCACAGGTAAGCCATACATTCCCGTCCTATCACTGCATCCCTTGCCCAAACATCCCTTATCCACTTCATCCACTCACATTTGGATTTGATCTCTCCCGGAAACACCCCACGTCCAATGAGCATTAGCCCAAAAAAACATCCTAGAGTTTCCTCCAAACTTGGCTTGTAGATTAGTATAATGTCTTTGAGCACTTGTTAGTGTAAGAGGGGTTTTATGCACATGTTTAATAAAATTGATGATTAGATGTGATTGACATTGCTATGATCCCTGTGACTTATGAGCCCATGGAGGGCATATCTGTTGATGTTTCAGGATCATACGTGATGGACAGGTACAGATCGGGAGATGATTAGTTCGGACCTCCATGGGGCTGAAAGCCCATCAGATGGATGTTGAGACCCCAGCAGGGGGCAGAGACAAATCAGAGGGTTTGCACTGGAGAAGAGGAGGACGTTCCACCAAAGGTAGTTGTTGTCGTCCTTATACACACTTGCAAACGTGAGCTAAGTCCGACTCACTTAGTGTGCCCTTGGAGGCACAATGCCTAGGTTCACAGCCCACGTTGTCACTTTGACCGGAACCTCTTGCGTCTAGGCTTACTCCTAGGAAAGCCAAAGGGGTTAGACCTTAGTTACTAGATGTGTTAAAGTTAAGTTCTAGGAGTTAGTTTTAATTATTTACAAGGTTTGGGGGATTCTAATCCTAAAATGCTAAGGCAACCATGCAAGATGCAAGGGTTAGCATGAAAAGCAAACCTTCTCCCTAGGTCAACTAAGACTAGTGCCTAAAGATTGGGCAAGGGGTCAACTATGTTCAAGGGTGGTTCTTTACAAAAGATTACAAATTACTTACAAAAATTACAAAAGAAT
>JZKD02S1853177.1:0-10832 GCA_000966675.3 Picea glauca
TTGCAGAGTGAGGAAAATCGCATATCAACTCAGCAAAAACTAAGGATTTCTTGGACTTGGCGCGATCAAATTCCAAGTCAAACTCCTGGAGTATGACAATCCATTTGGAGTATTTCCCCCCTAGAAATTGACGTGTCAAAATATGTTTCATAGGGTTGTAATGAGAAATCACCATAGTTTTCTGTGAGAAAATATAGTGCCGAAAACGTTGGACAGCTTGAACAGCATCCAAGGCCAGCTTTTCAACATGTTGATACTTAATTTTAGTTGGTGTGAGACTTCGAATCAAGTAGTAAACAACATGCTCGGCGTGCTTATCATCCTCTTGGACGAGAACCATGTCGATAGTGTACTCCGATGCATCAAGATAAAGGAAATAATCGCGACTATAATCGGAAGGAAAGATAAGTGGAGCTCGCGTTAGGGACAACTTCAAAGCTTCAAAAGCATTGTTTGCAACTGTATCCCAAACAAAATCCGAATCTTTCTTTAGTAGCCACGTAAAACCATGAGTTATCTCGGCGTAATTAGGGATAAAATGACGAAGAAAGTTTTCTTTCCCCTGCAAACTTTGCAACTGGCGCAGTGTAGAAGGAGGAGGGAGATTAAGGATCACCTCAACCTTAATGGGATCCACCTGGATCCCTTGACGTGAAACGATAAAACCTAGAAGACGGTCGGATTCTACACAAAAAACACATTTATGAGGATTTAATCGTATCCGATATAATTGACAACGAACAAAAATAGCCCGGAGGTGGGTAGGGTGATCAACTCTGTGCATAGAATGAGCTGGTAAATCATCCAAAAAGGGTTGAATGATATGCTTTATATCATGAAAAGCGTAAGACATAGCGCATTGAAAAGTAGTGCTCGCATTCTTAAATCCGAAAGGGAGTTTCCTATAGGAAAAAGTACCCCAACGACAAATAAAGGCGTTTTTAAGTTGGTCCTCAGGAGCAATGTTAATTTGATTATAGCTGGAGAAACCATCCATGAGGGAAAAGATTTCACTTCCGGCACAGTCATCGACAATCTGATCGACGAAGGGGGTAGGAAAGTTGTCCTTGGGACAAGCTTTGTTAATATCCCTATAATCAACACATACACGAATACTGTCGCCTTTCTTATCAATCGGGACAGGATTGGAAACCCATTCTGTAAGAGCCACCGGATAAATAAAGTTGGCTTTCAAGGTTTTTCAACTTCGAGCTTGATAGTAGCCGCTTTACAGGGGTGAACTGGATGAAGGCGTTGTCGGACGGGTTTAGCGCTGGGGTATGTCTTTATCTCATGTACAACAATTGCAGGGTCGATAACTGGCATCCCTTCGTAACGCCAAGCGAAGATATCACGAAATTCTTTAAACAGGGAGGTATAGGTGACAATTTCATCGGAAGAACACGAAGCTCCAATATGGACATTTTCAACAATCCCAGGTTTTATGGATATGTCAATGGGAATCGTGGGCGAAATGTTTCTTAATTTCCCTTCAGCAAACACATCGTGTGTATTTGCGGGAAACATCAAGATGATAACAATGGTTGACTGAGTCGAAATCGGTTGGTAGTTATCAAGAGTGTGTTGTTCCAGAAAAAGAATGGAACGATGATGTCCATCATCCCAAGGGGTGTCCTCCATGACTAACATGATCATCTCGTCAGTGGGAAAAATAACAAGAAAAGGATAGGGAGACAACTCATCAAGAGAAGAGGTAGAAGGTGTTGCCGATTGAATGACTTGATAAATAGACTCAACCAGACTTAACAGCATGACGTTGCCGAAACGAAAATGATCTCCAGGATCAGGAACAATCCAAGGGTTGTGTGACGTAGGAAGTTCGTGAGGCACAGTGGAGATCATGTTGATAGAAGCAACTGACGGGCGTGGAACATCGGGCGGTGGGATAGGAAAATTACCCATTAATGAGGAGTCCTTCAAAAGGCCTACACCGACATTCTCATAACCCGGTGGGGTTTTAGAAATAAACGACACATTGCCAGTACGAGTATCAGAATTGAAGAAGGCAAGTTGGTCAATGGTAACAAGTTTTCCTTGATGAGGGAAACGCACTACACGAAAAAGTGTTGACACAACAACTCGCATAGAATCAATCCAGCTACATCCAAGTAAAAGATTATAATCAAGGGGAGCGTCAAATACCTCCACTTCAACTTGGACCGTCTTACATTCTAGTGTGATAGGCAACGAAGGGAGAACACCGTAAGGCTTAAAACTATATCCATTGAAGGCTTTAAGAGTGTTTTGTGATTCATTCAAGGGAGGAGAGCCAATGGCTTTCCAACAAGCAAAATACATTACACACATTGAGGCACCCTCATCAATAACAGTTCAGCAAATGTTCTTGTCAGAGACAACAACTTGTATCTAGAATGGGAGTTGCGGGGGTAACTGTGGAATGTGATCATCCAAGTCAAAGACTATCAAATTCATATTTGTCGGGTCAATTCCACCTATAGCTTTCAACAGTGCCTTCCTTTGTGCAGGACAAGACTGAAGGACTTCAAGGGATGACATCACGGAAGGTGCCTGGGCCAGATCTTCCATAATGCTGTAGTTCTGGGCCGCACGAGCATGAGGATTGAAAGTCGATTTCCTAATGACACCCTTAGGAGGGGGTCGTAGAACTGTGTCAAGGCTCGGTCGTTCGATATGAAGAGGACCATTGGTAGGTGGAGTCGTTGGAGAGGGTTGTACCAAAGCAGGAGGTAAATCGTCAACCTTCTCCTTAGATGGAGAATAATCTTTGGCTCTAGTCGTGAGTGCAACATTGTTCTTCTTAGAATCACCAGTACACATCAAAACATATGATGTAGTAGAAGAGGAAGGTTGGTCATGAATGACCAACTGAGCTTGTTGTTGATATGGGAAGGGTTGGGACAAGACTGCCGGGGTAGAAGGTTTTGAGGTCCCTTGAAGGAACTTAGTAACCTCGGCACGTCATGGACAATCCTTCATGTAGTGATCGTCACCATAGATAAGGCAAGGGTAGTGTGGTTTGTGCTTATCCCGATCTTCAACATGAGTGTTTTTAGTTTTCTCTGTTTGATTATTATTTTTACCCTCCTTATTCTTGCATCTCCCTTTTTTAGATTTGTTTTTACCTGTCGAGGTAGATTGGATGGAATTTACCTCATAAGTTTTTCCGGTGGGAGTGGTAGGAGATGGAGCATTTTGAACATTAGAAGAAGTAGACTTAGGGTTGGTGCTTGAAACAGAATGCAATTGGGCTTGAGTAGTACCAATCACACCGTCAACTGCATGCGAAGCAGCTGGAGTAGTTGAAGTGATGGAAGCATTTGGACGAGGTAAATCAGGTAGTAAATCATAAAGAGTTCCCATTTGTGAATAAACGAGGTCAAGATATTGAGCATGACTTATAGCCTACTCTTCCATGACGACACCTCCCATGGCTATCTCCTTACCTATTTCGTTCACAAAAGATTTTGTAAACCATTTTGCTAGCAACTGATCGGGGAGCTCAAGTTTAATGAGACGTCGTCGCCTTCGCCACTCATGAATATGATCAGATATATGAGTGCCTTTACTCTGTTTGAAGGAAGTTAAAATCTTATTCCCTGTATCATAATGGATCGGTAACTGGTAATGCGTAAGGAAAGCCATAGCTAAAGTGTTAAAATCAGAGAAGAAACCTTGTGGTAATTCAATGTACCACTTTGCTGCAGAACCAGTAAGGGTTCATTGAAAAAGACGCAATCTAACAGAGTCATCCATCAACGAATTGGATGAACACCATAGGTGAAAAGTCATAACATGATTGTTCGGGTCCTCTCCCACTTTACCGTTGAATTTGGGAACGTCCGAAGGAATCTTAGCCGACATAACAGGCCATTGGGGAGAGTGACGAATAGGATCATTCAAAATCCTAGACAAATCTGGCAAATCCAAAGTAGCAAGAAAAGGTAACTGTCGATTCACCTGCGGGTACTGGTGACTTTGGGGTGGAAGCCCTGTCGGAAAAACTAGTAGGACCGTATGCAGTCTTCCCATAATGGGAAGACCCAGGCTGATTCGGTGGTGGTTGGAAAGGATAATAACTTGGGGGATTGTATCCCTGAGTGGGGACATGAGTTTGAGCATTCGTACCCCAAATAGGATTGAGTATACCTAGATATGGTTGGCCTATAGTAGGGACAGGCAACTTCTGCCCCCTAGTCGATTGAGAAAGATTTTGTAACATTTGATTCCAATACTGGGCCAACGCAGGAGGTATATTTTGTCCAAAAGGTGGGGTTGGTCCCCCTATCATAGGTGGAGTTCCAACCGGAAGTTGTGTGCAAATCGTAGTTTGTGTAGTAAGTGGATTGTGTCCGGTAAGAGGAAATTGAATCGTACCACCTTTCCCACCAACGGGAATCTACAAGTTTGGTGCAACGGTCGGTATAGTGCCACCAGGATTAAGATTGCCAAAAGGAAATTGAGGGAGTGTTAGAATAAAAACGGGAATAGGGTGCCCATGAAAAGAAGGAGCACCAGGAGTACCAGATGGGGTTTTTGGAGGTGTTGGAACAGAAGCATTCAACAAAGCATTCAATGCATGGTATCCGAGTGGTAGTGTCGGAATGACATCGGGCGTTTGCTGGGTGTTTATAGGAGCAAGACCAGTTGTAGTAAGTCTGGTTGGGACACTCGTAGTAATCGCTAGATGGGCCATCTCGGTAGGCAGAGTAAAATGATAAGTGGTATTCATCGGTACAGTATCTGTCTCAGAAAACACCAGAGGGTTGATTTCGGAGACCACAAGCGAATCAGGACTAAAAAGGGCCCTTCGGAAATCACCTGCAGACCAAAAAGGATCTTGGCCTTCTATACCGGGAAAATGCCCAATGGGTGATCCAGAAGAAGTAACAACTAAATCTCCAGAAGCGTTCAGTCGCATAAAGGGTCATTCAGTACCACAACAAATTCGAAAATCCTCTCTAGTATTGGTAATTCGAAAAGGTTCTAGAGAGTTAGTTGTTTCCACGTGTGGTGTAGTGACAATTGGGAATTCACTTGTTTCTACTTGTGGTATGGTGACAACTGGGACTTCACTCTGCTGAGGAGATCCCTCAGGTGTACTCGTAGGCAAGGATTGAGAACCGTCCAGATGTTCTGGAGATAAACCTTGCATTCTATGTGAACGATGTGGAGGAGCTATTGTAAACGAGTGACAAACTTTGCGAAGAAAAATCTATGGTCAATTTTGAGAAACAAACAACACGCGCTAGTAAACAAAATCTAAGAAGCAGTCACCAGGCAAACAATACCTTCTAATTTCAGAGCCACTAGTTGGTGATGAAATCCAACGTCGCAACAATGAGACGAGAAGGAGCGGGGCTAGGGTGGAAAATTTATTTCGATGACCTTCTTAACGGACTTACACCCTGGTGCAAGCTCCCACACATAATCGTGGGTATACCCTCCAAGGAGCCCGAGTGATTTTGGTCAACGTCAATTCCAGGTACCGTGAAGACTTTCCCCTNTGGGGTTTGCGGAGGTGTTGGAACAGAAGCATTCAACAAAGCATTCAACGCATGGTATCCGGGTGGTAGTGTCGGAACGACATCGGGCGTTCGCTGGGTGTTTATAGGAGCAAGACCAGTTGTAGTAAGACCGGTTGGGACACTCGTAGTAATCGCTAGATGGGCCATCTTGGTAGGGAGAGTAAAATGATAAGTAGTATTCATCGGTACAATATATGTCTCAGAAAACACCGGAGGTTTGATTTCGGAGACCACAGGTGAATCAGGACTAAAAAGGGCCCTTCGGAAATCACCCGCAGACCAAAAAGGATCTTGGCCTTCTATACCGGGAAAAGGCCCAACGGGTGATCCAGAAGAAGTAACAACTAAATCTCCGGAAGCATTCAGTCACATAAAGGGTCATTCAGTACCACGACGAATTCGAAAATCCCCTCTAGTATTGGTAATTCGAAAAGGTTCTAGAGAGTCAGTTGTTTCCACTTGTGATGTGGTGACAACTGGAACTTCACTTGTCTCCACTTGTGGTGTGGTGACAACTGGGACTTCACTCTGATGAGGAGAGCCCTCAGGTGTACTGGTAGGCAAAGGTTGAGAACTGTCCAGATGCTCTGGAGATAAACCTTGCATTCTACATGAACGACGTGGGGGAGCTATTGTAAATGAGTGACAAACTCCGCGAAGAAAAATCTATGGTCAACTTTGAGAAAAAAACAACACGCGCTAGTAAACAAAAATCTAAGAAGCAGTCACCAGGCAAACAATACCTTCTAATTTCGAAGCCACTAGTTGGTGATGAAATCCAACGTCGCAACAACGAGACGAGAAGGGGCGGTGCTAGTGTGGAAAAGTTACGATGACGACCTGCTTAATGGACTTACACCCTGGTGCAAGCTCCCACACATAATCGTGGGTATACCCTCCAAGGAGCCTGAGTGAGTTTGGTCAATGTCAATTCCAGGTACCGTGAAGACTTTCCCCTTCACAGTCACCTCAGGTAATAACCTAGAGAGATAGGCCACTAAGGTCACCACCAACAACAATAAATCCTGGGGAAACAGTCGACGGTCCGATCCACACGCAAGGGCAGGGTATCTAGCTCGAAATCAACTCAAAAGGCTTCCACTCATCATTGTGGGTATACCTCTGAGTGATCCCCGTAATACGTGCAATCTCTACACTGACACCAACAAAGCAAGATGAGTAACTCTGTCGATATCAATGCGACCTAATGTTTGACCCTTGTGTGAGAAGGGCTTCCCAGGACAAAATGTTGCAAATGGAATTTAACACTCCCTAACACAAGATGCTATTGTGTGTTTTGTGCTTTTGGAGAGTGTATCTCTCTTCCTACTCCAAAGCGCTAGCCTAGCTAAATGTTAGTGTAAAAGAGCCCTAGAAAAGAGTTATTAGATAAATTTTATGATTACGCAATGTTGTTAATGGCTGTTGTTTACTCAAAGGCAACGAAAATGAAACTTATGTTGTATGCCTCTGACCCAAACAATGCAAGAATGAGCATGAAAGATATCACTTTTCGTTCAATGAATCCTATGTATGGGAGAGAGAAAAAAATTTCCAGATCAACCCTGTACTACAATGCAAAATTTCCTTTCAAATGCCAACACAAACAATCATTTATCAAATGAAAATTCTCTATGTGTCTTTTCAAATACTTCAACAATCTCAANTCCAGGTACCGTGAAGACTTTCCCCTTCACAGTCACCTCGGGTAAGAACCTAGAGAGATAGGCCACTAAGGTCACCACCAAGAACAATAAATCCTGGGGGACAGTCGACAGTCCGATCCACACGCAAGGGCAGGGTATCTAGCTCAAAATCAACTCAAAAGGCTTCCACTCGTCATTGTGGGTATACCTTTGAGTGACCCCCATAATACGTGTAATCTCTACACTGACACCAACAAAGCAAGGTGAGTAACTCTGCCGATATCAATGCAACCTAATGTTTGACTCTTGTGTGAGAAGGGCTTCCCAGGACAAGATGTTGCAAATGGAATTTAACACTCCCTAACACAAGATGCTATTGTGTGTTTTGTGCTTTTGGAGAGTGTATCTCTCTTCCTACTCCAAAGCGCTAGCCTAGCTAAATGTTGGTGTAAAAGAGCCCTAGAAAAGAGTTACTAGACAAATTTTATGATTACACAATGTTCTTAAGAGCTATTGTTTACTCAAAGGTAATGGAAATGAAACTTATGTTGTATGACTCTGACCCAAACAATGCAAGGATGAGCATGAAAGATATCACTTTTCGTTCAATGAATCCTATGTATGGGAGAGAGAAAGTTTTCCAGATCAACCTTGTACTACAATGCAAAATTTCCTTTCAAATGCCAACACAAACGATCATTTAGAAAATGACAATACGCTATGTGTCTTTTTCAAATACTTCAACAATATCAATAATTTGATTTTCCAAGTTCCTTAAAATGAAAAGAATTTTTGAAAGAAAAAACCTTTTATTTACTTTTCAAAAAGGATCCTCACTATGCGAATGAGAAAACAGAAAAATCAATACACAAAGAATCAAACAACAACCAACCCAATCAACTCTTTCAACGAAAGAAAAAATAAAGAGCAAACCAATGCAGTCTTCTCAATTAAACAAGAAAATGAGCTTTCAAGCCAATAAGCAAAAGAGAAAAACCAAGTACTCAACTTTCAACCAATCACTGGTTCTCAACTAATCAAACACACTTAGAATCTGAAGTCAGAGAGAATGGTTTTGCCAAGAAAAGCCAAGAAACAAAAGTCAAGTCACAAATGACAAGAAAAGCCTTGAAACCCTAAGACTGTTCATGCACACGAACAAAGACAAGGAAGATACCAATCAAAGGTCCAAGAAAATTATAAGAGGCAATTCAACTGATCTGAGCAGTTAGAAAAACCAAAACTTAAATTCAAAATTTTGAAAACAAGTGTTTGCAGGTAGGCAATGTTACACAGTGCGAGAATCATTGATTCTCGTAGGTGACCCTTGAGCAGGGTGTGAGAACCTCGCACTAAAACCTATAAGAAAGGTGCGAACCTTACCAATTCTCATAGGCTGCAATGAAGTGTAGTACAAGAAGTCCTGAACATAATCAAAAATTTGAAAATTAAAGAAAAATTGACAAAGGCTTCTAGACCCAGAAGTTCTATCAGGATATCCTGAAGACTCAGAGACTGATAGGACAGGAGAAAAGTAGAACCAGATCAAATGGCCATAGAAAAATACAAAAAGCCACAAAGAAAATGGGATGTTCCCCAGTGGAGTCGCCAATTTTTTTATTGGATAAATCCATAAGTGCAGACACAAACTGATCTCCCTAGATCCACCTGGATCTAGAACAAATCAAGACAAAATAATACTCTTTCCCTAGATTTTGACTATTGAATTAAGTAGGAGGAAAGAACAAGTAACATACCTTATAATTGCTTCCTATTGTCTTTGTTTCTCCAGCTTCGCTCCAATGCTCTTGTGCAGTTAAGACCAAGACAACTCAAACCAATCGGAGTGAAGACAACTCAATATATTCAATACCCAATCTATGTATATGATCAAGGAATTATACAATAAAGTGAAGATAGCTTTATGGGAAAGGGACATATTACTGTATCATATTGATGGAAAGTAAAGATTACAACCTGAGCTTTGATGTCGCAAACTTCCTTTCGATGGCCCTTGACTCTGACACACACACTTGCTCACTTGTATGAAGAAGATTAAAACCCTTATGATGTCTTTGCTGTAGTTTCTCAGCCTGTTGTTCAAGCTTCAATCCTTCACACAATATTTCACCAATTCTCCAATGTTTTTCTTAACCTTGTTTTATTCTAACCTTTTCCATGAGAATCCCCTCATTTTATAGGAGAGAATGAATTAGTTACTTGGATAGGAATGATCCCAAAATATCAGGGAATCCAGTACTAGGATAACCACTCAAATGCCATCTCATCCTTCTAGAAGATTCCCTTCTAGAAGCTTCGAGAATTCATCTTTTTCCCTTCTTTAGAAAGATTTCTCACCCTAGCATTTCAACACAGTGAGGACTTCTTGCACCCTATCTTAAGGAAGCCTGCAAGAATCATGCATTCTCGCAGGCAAATATACTAGTAGCCTGCAAACAGTCCTTAAAAATGTGATTTCTGGAAAGAGATGAAGGTAACTTTTCTCAGGAAAAAGTTCTAATGAAGAGCCTAAGTACACCATAATTAATACATCATCATGATAACCAAAATCATGGGTAACATCCATCTGGTGATGATAAGCTGAGCTGAGATGCAATTGTGTGCCTTGTAGCTTAAACAGTTCTTGCCAAAAATTGCTTGTGAAAGTTGGGTCTTGATCAGAAACAATAGAGTGTGGAATTCCATGAAGCTTGAAGACATGGTCCATGAAAATTTGATCCACCATGGATGTAGTAAATGGGTGGTGAAGAGTGCAAAAATGAGCATACTTGGAAGGGCGATCCACCACCACCATTATGACTGATTTATTCCCCGATTTGGGTAACCCTGTAATAAATTCCATAGAGATATCCTTCCAAATAGCAGGGGGAATCGGAAGCGGTTGGAGGGTGCCTGGAGATTTGACTGTTTCTCCCTTGTTGCATTGACACACCTCACATTTAGTGACAAACTTACGGATGTCCTGTTTCATACCATCCCAGAAAAAATAACGTTTGATTCGGTCATATGTTTTGGTGAACCCTGAGTGCCTCATTGTGGGTGTAGCATGAAGCTCAGAAAGTACCGTGGATTTGAGCTTGGATTGTTTACTTAAATACAAGAGGCCTTTGTATCAAAGCTCATCTTGGAGCCAGGAGTACCCTGGGGGAGCCGGAGCCTTGTTCTGCAATTACTGGATCATATGTGAACTTTTGGGATCTTGAAGCCATTCCTAGCGCACAGCTTGGAGCCAATTGGGTACAATGAAGGAAAGAGAAAAAAAGGATCCTTCATCTTCATATTTCCAGGACAGTGCATCCACCACGACATTGTCTTTTCCCTTCTTGTAAATGATCTCATAATCATATCCAAGGAGCTTAGTCACCCATTTTTGTTTCTCCTGGGAGGAAATGCATTGTTCCAGAAAGTACTTGAGTCTTTGATGGTCGGTCTTAATTTGGAAGCGTTTCCCCAAGAGATAAGGATGCCACAGCTCAACATCATGCAAAATCACCAACATTTATTTTTCATAAATGGGTTTTCCTAGATTCCTTTCAGATAGTTTCTTGCTGGTGAAGGCCAAAGGTCGACCCTCTTGCATAAGGACAACACCGATGCCTTTCCCTGAGGTGTCACATTCCAACACAAAGGTCTTTGT
>JZKD02S1853177.1:44466-58470 GCA_000966675.3 Picea glauca
TGACCAACCTGCACGCAACCTTACATCTTCACTCCTCACGGCGACACTCAGGATAGCAAGTTTTAATAGATCTTTTAATGTTTAAATAGCTTAGGCTCTCTGCACCTCCTCTGCAAAAACACAGGGATTTTTTGTACTCATGTTCAACTTTCTTGTTTTGTGCTCTGTCCAAATTTTCTGGACATGTTCTGTTCAAACTTCTTGTTGCATGTTCAAATAACTCTGTCTCAATACTCTTCTGCCCCCTGTTCCGGTTTCCAAATGTTTGGAGGAACAAGTGGCATATTTTTTCCTTTTACCAACCAGAACAACATGGTGCCATTTGTTTCGGTTTCCACTAGTTTGACGGAAGAGATGGTAGGCCCTAGAACTTGATTTGATATGTACAATCACAACTATTTTATGAGGAAATAACACTTTTTTTTTAAAATAAACTCTATTTTTCTTCCATTCAAAATCAAAATCTTAAAAAAATCATATCCAAATTCAAAGAGTACTCAATTATAATAATATGGAAAGTGATAAGATAATTTGAAATTATTTCAAAGAAAAAAGGATTTATGAAAGTTTATATCCAATATTTTAAATTATAACTAAATAAAATATTAAAGAAAATCAATGGATCCATGATTATTTTTTGTTTAAAGTTTAATAGCTAAAAGTTTATCTCGTCGTCAACATTTTCAATAAAGTAGTTAACAACATAATACAAAAGATAACTCCAAATCAAGACACCCAAATCACTACAATATTAATAATTAAAAACATTAATACACAAAATAATACTACAACCAAACTACTTAAAAAACAATAATAGAACTTAACTTTTTCTTAATTTCTTTGAGTGAGAATTTCTGGAAAATTATAAATTTTAGACATTTCACATATAGATTTAAATAAAAAAAATAATCTTTTTTGGTTTTGATATTTTCATTTATTTAGTTATAGATCTCAATTTTATTCTATTTATTGCCCTTAAAACTCTCTTTATAGTCTATTGCGAGGAAGATGCATAATTACTTATGTGATCAAATGAAACTCATACATAACACTTAAAAACAATACAATATATAATAGAGGGATTTACAATATATAATAGAGGAATTATGAAATCAATGGAAGAATACTTAAAACTCTCTTTATAGTCCATTGCGAGGAAGATGCATAATTACTTATGTGATCAAATGAAACTCATACATAAAACTTAAAAACAATACAATATATAATAGAGGGATTTACAATATATAATAGAGGAATTATGAAATCAATGGAAGAATATAAGGTTATATGCTATCTCAAAAAAAATTATAAACACAAATATATATAAAATTAATATTTTTTTATTGTGAGAGATGCATAATTCAGCAAATGAAACTGATATATAATACTTCAAAAAAAAAATTATAAACACAAATATATATATAATTAATATTTTTTTATTGTGAGAGATGCATAATTCAGCAAATGAAACTGATATATAATACTTTAAAAAAATATAAAGTATACAATCTCCATCCTAATTAAAAAATTGAAATTATATAGAGAGAAATCTATTCGTTTAAGGTTATTTACCATCTAAAAAAAATTATAAACATTAAAATTAATAATGCACTTTACATGTATGTAGTTGGTTATAAATATTGTGTAGTCTGGTGGAATGTTTGAGTATATCAATTTGTATACTTTTTTTTAATTCCTACATGATTAAACTGCAAAATAAAATTTAAAACTAGTAAAGAAAGTGAAAAATAGAAACATTCATAATTGGATCTTAACAATAATAAAATAAAATTTTAGTAAAATTTAAACAAATTGTTAAGAAATTGAAGAAGTATCGTTCATAAGTAAAAGTTATAATTTATTGTTTAGAAGTAGTAGATTGACAAAATGTTTGAGAATATTTTATAGATATATTAGTTGTTTATGTTGTATTGACATAAATCAATTCAATACATTTTTTTTGTAAATAACAAGTTGTAATATAAATAAATAAATTGCAGATAAACAATAATAGCAAACAATATAGGAAATAAATCAATTCAATACAATTAGTCTAAATCTATCTTAGCTCCAAACTTATGATGAGAGGGATCACATCACTCCAACTACAAATTTATTTTAAAGTGTTAAACTTGAGGAAATGTTTTCACTTCTAGGGATTTGACCCTTTCACCAATCCACACTAGCTAAACCATAGAAGTGAAAGGGTCAAATATGAAATATTTTTTCACCAATCCACACTAGCTAAACCATATATCAACAATATAGTCCTCAAAATGTCAAAATTAGGTAAATTAGGTGTATTGAATTCTTACCAATGAACACAGTTCAACTATCTTAGAAAAATATATAATTAAGACTTTTCTCCAATTGAGAAATTGTGATACACACTCTAACAATTGGAATATTGTGTAGCACCTAAATATAAATCTTGCCCTCACCTAAATTTTCTATTTACATTAAAAATTAGTGTATATAAATCATCAAGTATATCCATAGTAGAAAATCATGTACAATTTTTCATGATCTATTTCAAGTGCATTTTTCATAGTCACTTTCATCCTCCATCCTCTGAGAAACATTGATCTAATCCTTCATGAATAAAAAAAAGTGCAATAAATAGCTCAATACCATCTTAGGAGTACTAAAAATAAAATGAGCATTTAATAATGCTTTAACATGATAAAAAAACTTCAATACTATGACATTGAAGTAAGATATATACTTATTGATGTAATTGGAAGACTCATTTCCATCTTTATAACATTTCTAATGAAAAAAACTAAGAATAACAAGGGTCACATATACTCTAAAAAAAATAGTACCATAAATGGATGGTACAAAATAAACTCTATAAAAGCCATGGAAATCTCTCTCTCTAATATTTTTTATAAATAGAATTAATAACCACAAGGCTTACATAAGTTCTAAAGAAATTTAGTACCCTAAATGGATAGTACAAAATAATCTCCACAAGAACCATGTAAATGAGTCTTTGTAATATTTCTTATCAATAGAACCAAATAACAACAAGGGTTGCATAGGCTCTAAAGAAAGTAGCCTAAATGGATAGTACAAAATAAGCTCCACAAAAGCCATGGAAAACAAATATGTAGTGAATACACTAGGTGAGTTTTCCATTGCCCAATTTACTTAATGGATTGACTATTTTTCTTAACAATAAAACATTTATCAACCCCAAAACATTTTGAACCTTAAAAAATAGATCAAGTATTGATATTCATTACATAAAATAAAAACAAGAAAAATTTGGATGCATGGAACTTATTTTTTTTGTTTGTAATGAGTACTTAGCAAAGGAAAACTAACACAAATAAATTAAAGAAATTATTTTGATATAAAGAATTAGTCCAACTTAAAAAAAAACTCATAAAATTTAGCATTTTAACTATATTTTACCTTAAAACTATTCATTGCAAAAAATTAAAGAAATTATTTTAATATAAAGAATTTGTCCAACCTAAAAAACTGCTAAAATTTAGCATTTTAATTATGATGATGATGGTTCACTGAGACCAAAATTGGTCTATGAGACATTAAGAAAAGCTTACAAAGACATTCTCACAGGGCATTTTAGGAGAAAGTGTTTTTAGTCTTCAAGCCTCTTGGTGTTACAAAGGCCACATATTCTTTCTTTCCATGGTGTTCTGGGGATTTTCCAACGGTGTTCTAGGGATTTTCCAAAGGTGTTATGGGGATTTTCCAACGCCTAGTTTCACTATGCAGCTCATGGGAATTAGTTCTTATTTTACCTTAAAAAAATATTCATTGTCAAAAATTAAAGAAATTATTTTAATGTAAGAATTTGTCCAACTTAAAGAACTCTTAAAATTTAGCATTTTAACTAATTTTACCTTAAAAAACTATTCATAWGTTATTTTTTTAAACACAACYTTTAGTAATRGCAAAACATTGTCCCCTTTGCTTGAAAATARGTGAATATGAYTTCAAATTTATTTTTTTCTGTTGAAAATAGGAGAATACTTTAGTTATTTATATCTAAAAACAGTTATAAATTTTTGARATAAAATCAAATATAAAATATTTAAATAATATAAAATATTTACCAACCTTCAAAAATTATCCTAAAATATYGKGCTTTACAAACTGRTTAAACTTGACCCAATCAACATAAGTGAGTGTGCTTCCATAAATTAAGTTCACTAAATTAAGTTCACTGGCTTTGGAAAAGTGATCAAACTTAATACTTTGGCTATTTATATCTAAAAACAGCAATAGGTTTTTGAGATAAATTCAAATATAATATATTTAAATAATATAAAATATTTACCAATCTTAAAAAAAWTATCCTAAAATTTGGTCTTTTCACTATAATTTAATTTTAAAARGTACCATGAACCAAATTAACATAGGCATGTGTGCTTCCATAAATCATTGGGCTTTACAAACTGATTAAACTACTGATTAAACTTGACCCAATCAACATAGGTGAGTGTGCTTCTATAAATTAAGTGCACAATCCTATTGCATTAGGGATATTTGAGGGTCCTGAATCCATTTYTACATTAAAACAAGAATTTCATCAATCCAAAATTACAATTTGATCAAATTTACTTAACTGTYTTTTTAATGTTTTTTTACAATAGGAGCAAATATATTTTGTATTACAAATTTGTTGTAGCCACATTGGTCAGTATAATAATACACATATATGTTAATTGTCCCAAAAAGCTTTATGGAATTATCTAAAGTTTGAAAATGGCCATCTAAGGAGACACAACAATCCTTCATAAAGGATTTTTGCATTAAGTCGATGGGTGATTATGTGCTTAAATTCAATGTGGAGTTGACACGTGTCACTCTTAAATAATAATAATAAGTAAATAAGTAAATGAAAATTGTATATGTGGGCTCTAACCTTTTAAGGGGTTAAGGAGGAAGGGTTTGCACCTCGAGAGATTTGATCCTTCTCGATGCTTTCGTAGAACCAGAGTTAAGATGGGAGGAAGGGTTTGCACCTTGAGAGATTTGATCATTCTGGATGCTTTTAAGATGGGTCTATGATGGTGCATAACTACTACTAAAATAGATTGTGCAAAATACTCCTAAAATCAAGCAAAATTTACAAAACACTAGGCACTATTATTGAATAAAAGCATGGTAACTATAGGCTTCGTCCTCGTTCTCTGGGCATGTTAGAAAGTTCTGATCCACATTCAACATTTCCACATCCTTTTATTGTTGTTGCATTGTCTTATCTTCTTTTACCTTGTCCATTGTGCATCTAATTGAGAGCCTATCATTTGAATTCACTGAAGTCATACAATTTCTTACTAAACCCACAACTAGATGTCAAAGAACAACACATTCAACTTGAAGTTCTTCAATTTGTCTCTTTTCATTGTGTAGGATTTCCATTTATGAAAGCAGATTCAAAATTTCTAGCCTCTTCATGAGAATGCATCCTACCGATAATTGAGAAAATTGAGTTCCTATTATTAGTGATATAATTCTCTTGTCTTCCTAAATCTCTATGGATTTCGGTGGGTTTCACACAATGGACATCTCCCCAATTGTCCGTATTCCATACTGGTAACACTACATAATGCTTGAAATAATCCCTTATTGTTGCCCACAACAATCAGTGTAGCATCCCCAACGGAATGTTTGTTGTCCAACATTCCCCCCAAAAATGAAGAAGTGGAAAAAAAAAACCCAAAAGAAAACTAACCTTTTGCAATTTTACACAAACAAAAATAGGGAGAATCTAATTCAGACCCACAATAAAAAAAACTAAAAACCACAAACCTAAAAACCACCAAAAAAAAAAAAAAAATCCCCAAACTTTAATCTAAAAATAAAATCTATTATCCCAAGCAAAAAAAACTCAACCTTTAAAATCATTGATGAGTCTACTCCCACATTAACTTCCATCATTGATGAGTCTACTCCCACATTAACTTCCATCATTGATGAGTCTACTCCCACATTAACTTCCAAATATGTGAGAGTACTCTTAGATGAGCGCTGATCACCATGACTTACCCTCCCATGCAAGTTAACATGCCAATGGTAAACAACTTATAACTTCCTAATTTTATTAGTTAATCTAGGCATTGTTAGTTATTATTTTATTTTATATTGGATGGAAACTCTCAAACATGTTTCTCTTTAAAGTATTGTTTATTGCCACTTTTAGCTTTGATTACACAAGAATGCCAACTCATATTCTAAAAAATAAAAATAAGTTGAATAAAAAAAATATATTAAAATCGCCACTGATTCTTGACTAAACCATCAAACTGTTTGATGATAGCATCAAACCGTTTAACGATATTATTATTGTTATATTTTCCACGTCACATATTAATGGAAAAAGGAAGCCCCCGACGAACGTGGAAAGGAAATTCAATGCCGTTGTCTGCGGGCCTAAATAAAAAAACTCTTTATATTTTAATTATAATTTTCACGTGGAGCGAGTGCCACGTAACCTATTTATCTGGACTTAACTTGGAAACATATTAAAAATCTATATTTTTTATTTCTATTTCTCATGTCGATCTGTGGTGCCACGTTGCGCATTTATAAAGGAAGGTGCTAGCTGTAGTCGAGTCCACCTTCAACCGTCAGATCTCCATCTCATCCTCAATGTCTGACACGTGTCCAAAAGCCGATAATGATTTGTCCTTGACCAACCACGGAAGGACTAAACAAATACATTCACACCAGCTTGATGTCAACCATAACCCATGTCTAACCAATATACAGATCACACGTCCTATATATAGGACACGTAGATAGCTGATGTGGCTTATTGAATCGTTCCCTTGGCTTCTCCTCCGTCCTCTTCCTCAAGAAACTGGGATCAACTGTAAGGATTTGCGATAGAGTTGGTCTGTTTTTGTCATATGGGTTTGCTTCACTGCTTTATTCTGATCTGTTTTTGGGGAAGAAAGCAATTTTTTTGACAATCTGACAATAGAATTTTATTTTCAAGGGGGGGATAAATTCCTATTTTGGGTCAGTTTTTGCCAAATATACAATTGTCCAGGTGGCCTCCGTCATATCTCCAAGAAACCCAATTGGTTAAGGCCATCAATGTCAGCAAGGATCCAAAGCCTCTGAGGGACTGCAACAGAGAACTCTGACAGTTATTTCTGTTGAGGTATGTATTGTTATTTTTTAATCATGGCAAAACTTTAGATGAAGATATTTGAATTACATATAATATTGGATTGCATTGTTCCACTGATATCAACATAGCAAGGGGTAATGCCCATAGGCTGTTCGTTTGAGTTGAATTTCAGTAGAATTGGACCATGTTACTCACTTGTTGCAGTTCAAAAGAAACTTTGATTTTATGTAGCCTAAGTGTGTAAGTGGGGAATTATATGTATGGTGATGGCATCTGCCCTAGTATCACAGTTGAAATGTAGAACCTGTGATTCTACTATATTGAGTTTCTCAGAGGAAGGAGACGCTTAGCTTCCCAGGATTATAAAATCGTAGTAGTGAACTTCTATTAAAATAGGTTTGATGATTCTCCCTGTTTCAGAGATTAACTGGGGACCAGGATGCTGTCAGAGGAGGTACAAGTGAAGATTTCATCTTAAAGACTAGCTCTTCGTTAAATAAGGGTTAACCAGAATGAGCTCTTTCATAGTATTAACCTTTCATGAGCAAACCTTCCTTAGATAAGGATTAATCAGGATAACTCTGTTGAAGTATGGACCTTAAAAGCTTACTTTTTCAATAGATAAGGGTTGATCAGGAAAAAAATTTCTAAGAATTGATCTTGGAGGAACTGAAAGACCTTTCAAGGCTTCACTTTTTGAAGTATTGGCCTCTCAGGAACTACTCTTCCTTGGAGAAGGATTGATACGGACCTTGTATTTCTTTCAAGGCCTTATATTCGAAGAATCCACTTTCCGGATCAATTTTTCGTCATATATAAAAGATTAAGTATGTGTTTCAGCATTGCGAGATGCCAACATAAAGCAAAAAAACTCAGGTTTCTACGTTGGTTGTAAGGATCTAAGAAGTTGAATTTAATGTATTTTGATGCGAATAAAGTGGATAGATAGAATTCCAATTTTGACCTCTTGGTCAGCAGTTACTACTAAATTGTCTCTTAACCAATCCTGGTTTGTCCTTCTCGAGCGGTTTATTGTATCCTAGCCATGCCATGAACAGGAAACAATTTACTTCAGATTAAGAAACATCTTTTCTGCTGTTGCCTCCATCTCCAGCAGTCTAGCAGATGATGGTGAGGATTTCTTGTGTCTACCTTTTACTCCTGTAATGCCAATTTCTTTGCTGTGGTATGCTGTTTGGTTTCTGTATAGAAATAGAGGGTGCCTTGTTCCCCAGTCTTGTTTACTCTTGGGATTCAAGACTACAATTTGTCTGCAAGTGATGACTTTACCCGGATCATCTTGTGTTGTTTGGTAAATGACATGGACTGACTATTAGTTCATGGCTGTCTTGTCCCTTAAATATGATTACAATTAAATATTTGATGTCAATTGAGATCAAACATGATCTATAGGACCTATTCTCCAGACCCGACGTGATGATTACTAAGAACATTGTGACCTGATAAACACCAAGCAAGAAAACCCAATCTGAAAAGGAGGAATCGAACTGGATAGAAATATTTGAGGCAAACTCCATATACGAAGAAACAATAAAAGATATGCACTTTTGTCTTTTCTTGGGTTCCTTTTCTTTCCCAAGGAACACCTTGTGCCGAAACTCCTGGGCACTTCCCTGCAGTCCTGGATGGTACCAGGTGGAAACCTGTCAGCTTTGATTACAATGCCTAACCTGGCAGTGAGATCGAATGAGGCATCCAACAGATGCAGCCAGCCCAGGGAATCAACCTCAATACCTCCTGCATAAAGTTCAAGGCATTCAACCACTCGAGCTAGTCTACCAGGCTGCTTTTCGTAGGTTATATGATTTGTATCTGTCTGTTTTCTGTTTTGAAATACTAGGCTGCTTTTCTTAGGTTATATGATTTGTATCTGTCTGTTTTCTGTTTTGAAATATTTAGGAGAAGGGCTTAACTATGAAGTTAATATTTGTCTTGAAAGAGGAATAAGTTTGTAAATAATTACTCAAGCTTTCATTAATAATTATCTTGGTTTTGGACTTAAAAGGTTCCTATAAGGTGTTGCCTGCTAATTTTCAGTGCAAATAGTACATTCTGCCATTTTTATGTATTTCTGATTATTAAGTTTCCTATTGTGGATTGGCTATATGTTTAATATTCTTTTGATTAACCCACCGATTAAGAGATGCTAAACTCTGAGTTGTAACAGAGGGTTTATTCGTTATATATTTGGCAAACATTGCCCGGTTGAATGGTTGCTAATGGTTTTTAAATCTTGTTCCAAGTATATATCATTTATTTTTTAAAAATAGTTGATGGGAGCGTCTCTTGGTGCCAAAAGCATGTTTGAATAAAAAAAATATATGGCTGTTTTGTCTTCATTTATGTCGTCTGTTTTTTTACATACACTGATGATATTCATTGTGTGTAATGAATTAAATTTTATGTGGTTTTTCAGCAACTAAAGAATAGGCAATTGGGAACCCAGCATAAGGTATTGTGTACAAGCGTATTCTATCTCTGAACTTCAAATCAGTAAATGTCTGAATTGGCTATGGGAACTGGGGAAGGCGGAACACAGTCAAAGGCTGCAAAATCATATTCCACACTGAAGGCAGGCATCACTTTTACATTGTAGCAAGAAATAACAGTAAGACTTTATCCCATCTGTATTTAGGAAATAAAACTGATGTTGTATTTATTTCCTACATACAGGAACAGCCAGCGACACCTGCATATCCTGATTGGCAAGCCTTTCAGGTTTTTGCTATTTAAATCCTCATTCGTGGCGTGTATTGCATTTTTTCTGGTGTTTCCCTCTTTTAAATCAATTTTGGATACCTCCAAGTTGTCTAACAGCGTGCTTCATATGTAGGCATATTATGGTCCAGGTGTCACACCCCCTCCGGCTTATTTTGCCTCCCCAGTTGCATCAGGTCCAACACCGCCTCCATATATGTGGGGAGGACAGGTAACAAGTGTTTGCAGTTTAAATCCTGTTTCTGCGATAAGCATCTTATTAAAGCTTCAACTAATATCATGGATTGGTATCTTTTCCTTCTCAGCCATTAATGACACCTTATGGGACGAGCCCTCCATACGCTGCAGTGTATCAACATGGAGGAATCTACACACATCCTTCTGTGCCTCCGGTAATTTTTATCATCATGAGTTAGCTATGAACCTCTTATTTCCTTAAAATTTAGATATGATGGCCTTTTTTTGGTGCTTTTCACTATGTGCAGTGTCAGTGATGGTGACGGAGTGGTTTTCCCTTAATTACCTACATATTGACATGTATTTGTTTTGGCTATATTTCTCTTTTTTCAATTTGTATCCCCAATTATGTGAATTACCCTAAAGTTTCAAACATCGTTTTCTTCTATACAACTCTAGGGTGCACATTCTTTCAATCAATACAGTGCTCCATCTGCTGGCAATCCAACAGAAGTTGCATCGGTAACTACACAAACTGTTGTTGATAGTCATTTTTGTTGATAGGATCTCTAGCCATTCTATTATTGAATTTCTGATCATGGAAACTTCAATGAGGTTCTGATATTTGTTTTCAATGGATATAGATTTCAGTCCCTTCAGGCACTGAAACAGAAGCAAAGTCCTTGTGGGGTAAAGGCCGAAGCTCAATAAAGAAGGTAAAAGGAAATTTAGAAAAACTTCAGATAGTTAGCACAAAAGGACGAAGTCGGAAAGCAACGTCCAGTTCTGCAAATGGTGCATTCTCACAGAGGTAGGTATTTGAAGCTGTTTTTTTTCCAAATAAGCCTGCAAAATTTAATTCTGACAGTATAACAATTCCATTTGGAAGCACTAGAATGATGCTTAGCTTAACTTAGACTAAAGCAGAAATCGATTCTGGACCTAATGAGTCGGAGTCCTATTGCTATTCTTTCCTATGGTTGCATGTTATTCACCCAAGTAATTGCTGGTTGCAGTGGAGGCAGTGGTAGTGAAGGTTCAAGTGAAGGTAGCGAGGAAGACAATTTACAAAATGTAAGAATTTCCTTCCATTTTATTTAGGTTCAAGTATTTTTGAAAATTAATTTATTTGTTTTCTGGGTACTATACCAAATGTGTCTTTGCTATTAGGTATTATTTATCATTGCATTCTATTCTGTATACTTTTCAGGGATGCGAAACAGGGAGGAAAAGAATATTGGAACCAATAACCATGAATGGTATGTTTTAACTGTTTGCATTTAAAATTCTTGACAGCTAGTCATGAATCCTGTTATCAGGGGATCTCCTGATTTATGGAGTAATTCAGTAATACATTTTATTTTCCAGTACAGTTAGATCACTGTCAATTGCTAGAATGTTTCATCTTGAAGGGATGCGTGCTTTATTTTAGATAGGCTGCATAGTTCATGTTTGATACCTAGTCCTGAATCCTACTATCGTCAGCCTGATTAACGGAGTAACTCAGTAACATTTGTTGCTTTTCACTACAATGACAGGAACACCTGCTACTGACACCAATAATCTAGCATATAATGCCCAGGCTGGAGAAGCTAAAACAACTGTAAACAGAAGCGCAATGGGTTTGCTTCCACCTGCACCTGTGCCAGGAAGGTCAATAGTTAGTCTACCTACTACCAATCTGAATATTGGAATGGACATGTATAATGCACCTGCCCAAGGATTTGTAACTCCCGTAAACGGAAGAAGGGGAACAATTGGCATTGTGTCAACAATAGCTCCTACAACAGCTCAGCTCATGCCAGGCCATGATGGAGCACCCTCTGAATTATGCATCCAGGTATGCATACCAAGCTGTATCTGCTATTTATCATTCTAGCTTGTATTACATCAGCTTAATGGTGCTGCTGGCCATTCTGTGACTGGCTGGTTAGTTAATATAAGCTGGATTTACTTGCGTCATCTTCCTATAGACATGCTCAGACTTTTGGTGCTTTCTTGTAGGATGAAAACCCTTCTTTCATCTTTTCTGGTTATGCACAATCCATGAAATATGATGTGATCTTGGCACTATCATTATGTTCTCATATCCATCTTGTTCCTGCAAGTCTTTTGAACATGATTGTTTTTCTTAAGAGGATTTAGATAGAAGTGATCCACAGTCGATTATAACTCTGATAAGCTAAATCATTTGTAGAGCTCTTGAACTCATAGATGGTTTAATACATAACAACAGTTTGATCTGATATGAGGGCAGGATGGTTTGATGGTGTATACCAGAAGAGATTCAGAAGCAGGGAATATTTGTATTAATGTAGTAGGTGGACACTCTGGTGTTTTACCAACACATCAATTTGTCATTTCCTATATCTTGGGAAATTTTTCCTTTCATATTTCTGGAAACTTAAGTCTGTATCCCCGTTACATACAACTTAGGGTTTTGTATTTTTGGCATTCACCTACAGTCTAACCTTTTTGTGTGTGACTTATATCCAATATATTGGTGATCTTAAATATGTTGAACTAAATGAGCTTGCACATGTGCTAAACAAGCTTGTGAAACAGGATGAACGGGAGTTGAAACGAGAGAAGCGTAAACAATCTAATCGAGAGTCAGCCAAACGCTCACGAGCGAAGAAACAGGTAAGACTTGTTCTTAGTATTTTTATTGGAGACTTGCGGAGAGAGGGAAAATAGTGAGATATAAACGGACAAAGTCTGTTGTCATTGTTTTTTGAAAGCAGTAAATACTGCTGAATTGACACTCTGTCTGTTGTGTTGTGCTAACACCAACTTCCATGAAACAGCTTGAGTGCGAGGGGTTGACTGCAAAAGTTGAGACACTGACTTCTGAGAACAAGGCACTCAGAAATGAACTAAATCTTATAGCAAAGGAATCTGAAAAGCTTGCTTCCGAGAATGTATCACTAATGGTAACATATCCTTCATGGTAGCATAGACAAATTGGTACTGTTTATTCAATATTTCCCTAACGATTTGGAATTTTTGACATTGTGGGATTATGTGAAACAGGAATTGTTGAGGAATTTGCAAGGACAGGATAGAGTAGGAGATTCAGAAAGAAATGGTCCTAGAGAGACACAGTCACGGTTTACGCAACCAGGAGGCAATCACTATCCTCAAGTTCTATATAAAATAAGCAATTCAAGTTCTAGCCAAAGAGATGAGCAAAAGGAGAGTGAGATGAGCGATTCAACTGGTAAAGCTCATGCAGTATTGGAAGCAAATGCTCAATCTGATACAGTGGCTGCAGATAAAAGATAATGAATGGCTGCTTAGAAAGTACTTCATCCAGATAAAGGAATTGGCCCAACTCAGAAATTTGAAATGGGTCCAGGCATGGGAATCATCGAGTTAATTGTTTGGTAAACTAACATGCTGACCCTAGCTTTTAACTTCAGGGTCATATAATTTATGCATTGCCCCACAAAGTTGCTGTAAATAGAATTGGGTTTGAAGGATTCTTGTACCTAAACAAGCTCCTGTCAAAGAGTAGCATGCTCCATCTGTAGTCCATGTTCAATGGCTAGTCTTTTACATGATGCTTTTGTTATTAATTGATAAACATTTCATTGCCTAATAATTTTAAATTGCTGTCTTGCAAAAAGTTTTTTTGCACCAATTATTTTACTAAGATTAGCTGCACATGGATTAAGCTGTTGGAATAATGAGGGCACCTATACTGAACGTGCTTATGTTTTGAATCAATGGCTTGCTTGTATATCGTAGTTAGCATTGTGTTTCTTGCATTATTTGTTTACAAGCATGCAGATGCAAATGTAAGTCTAGGTAGATGTGTCTACTAGTTCGTTGAGTGTACTATAAATATATTAAGCAGCTCTTGTCTATTTAAGAATATTGTAGCAACAAGAACTTCAGGACAAGAGTCGAGGGTGTGTGCATGGGTTGAGTGAATAGCCCGGTGGGAGGTAGAGAAACCAAAGGGAATA
>JZKD02S1853188.1:39401-62832 GCA_000966675.3 Picea glauca
AGAGAATCCACTTGTCTGCAGGGGGATTTATCTTCAACACTCTACTGCAGTTTGATGACAATCTCTTCAAATTCAGATATTACGAAGGCGACCTCTAAATCTGAGTAGACCTGATTCTTAACGGGCCCACCAAAATATTGTTGCATGCGAGGGTAGTTTATTTGTCCTCTTTTATTTATCCATTGACTTGACACTTGAACATGATGTGCACATGAACCCTTTTAACAATTTGAAAGCTTACCCTCTCGATAATCTAGTCGTAGTTAGGCAATTTCTTTAACACCTGCATGTTAAATGCTTAACCATTGCTTTCCTTGCAAGCTCTGAACCCGACACTTGTTTGGCACTTTGACATTTGGATACTGCTATGGATTGACACCATGGCATCTGGTATTCTTGGTTGCTTGACACATGGCGCATAGGGTTTGAAAGTTTGATTTGGGGCCCTTTTTTTATTGTTTTGAGTATAATCCCACATACAACAAGGGAACAAAAAAACAACACTTTATAATGGGAAACACCTTATACAATGTATGACGCGTTGAGGAAGCTATAATGCTCCTCTCCTTTAGTGGCTTGGTCTTGGGATTTGGGGCTTTGGCATGCACTGTGTATTGTTGGTACTTGGTTTGGGTTGTGGACTTGGGGGTTGAGAAATGAGACTTGGGCCTTGACCCATTATTTTTAATAAAAAAATAAAAGAACCTTGCATAGAAGGCCGAGACCATAAAAACTTTACTTTTATTCAAATTTTAGTTTTTTTGCTAAAATAAAGCCAAATCTAGTGCAGTCAGTACCAAGAGTACAATGACCTTCCAAAACCACATTTTTTGCCAAAATTTATAGAAATTTGCATGTGATAACAATGGCCACATTACATTCATTATCCCCTTAAGTACCTCGTATTACCCCATATTATCCTCTCTAGTTACATTGCACAAAAGTAAAAATAAGACTCTACAAAAGTGTACCACAAAAATATCAAAAGCAAACAATTTTGTGGGGAATTTCTCCCAAGAGTCCATATGTGCTCATTAAATACTTAGGGGGTTAGCATAACCAAATTTGAAGGAAATCATTGATCTTAAAATACAATACCAATTAAAGAACCTATACAATCACAATACATAGAGGGAGATAAGAAGAAGAAACAACTTAGTGGACGAAAGCAAACCAAGTAGTAAAACAAATCCAGGAAAGGTGAAAACAGGTGGAAAGGGAATGAAAAGAATATTTTGGCCACTACACATCAATGTGAAAATCCCAATAACCATTGTAAGCATTGCAATTTGGATTGCCACATTGAGGAAAAATGTTGGAAGCTACACCCAAAATTGCATCCTAAAGTTCTCAAGTAGTAGAAAGAAACATATAATTATTGTAGATGTAAAAGAGAAGTTAGAGAGTAGTTTTTATGTTGATGGTAAGATTGTTTGCACCTCTATTTAAAAGGAGTCGAATTTGAGTAGATTTAAGAAAGAAAAATGGATAGTAATTCTTTCATGTCAAGATCAAACTCTATAAGCCACGACTAGATTGGCTTTTTGATCTTGATTCTCAGTGAATTTGATATTAGTACAACTAGTAGAGAAGCTTGCATTGGAAGTGCATGATCATACCAGTCCTAATCCTTTGGGATGGGTGAGTCAACACATGGAGATTAAATTTACCAAACAATGTCTATTCAGGGCTTCCATTAACTCTAGCTTCATTGATGAAGTAGAGGCATATTCCATATTGCTTGACGTATGTGGAGTAATACTTTGAAGCTGCTATATGAATGTGAGAGATGATGTGTTCACATGAAGGGATAACTAGTTCCACTTGGACAATAATGGATAAATATTTGTCCTCTATGCTAAAAAAGGAAAATCAAAGATCTCATTAATAATTTCACATCAGGACAGACGAATCATAAGTGAAAACACCAAGTTTGTGTTATTCTTGAGAGAGAATCACAAAAATTACGAAATCATGGTGATTGAAACATCCCTAGAAGGTTGTGATAAAAATCAAAAGAAACAATGGGAACAATTGATTCAATCTTATAAATAAGTGTTTCATGAATACAAATAATTGCCACCGAAGAGGGATGTTGAGTATGAAATTTAGTGGTTATCATAATCTCCATTACCTAACATTGGATTACCCAAACAATATCATTTGAAAGAACCAAAGTGAGGAGACACTTACAACAACTATTAGAGAAAGGGGTCATAATGTGAAGCACTATACCTTTTGGGTAACCAATCATCATTGTTCCCATGGAGGATAGAAGTTGGAAATTGTGTATAGACTACCAAGTTCTGAACAATAACCACCCTCAAGAACTATCATCCATTGCCCCTGATTAATGAATTGTTAGTTCCATTGTAGAAAGGAAAGTACTTCACTAAATTGGACCTCAAATTTGGATACCACCAAGTGCAAATGAAAGAGGAAGAAACTTGGAAGACAACATTCAAAAGTCGACAAAACTAGTATGAATGGTTAGTTATTCCTTTCAGTTTATGTAATGCGCCAACTACATTTATGTGTTCGATGATTGATTTATTGCATCCATTTACAAATACTTTTTTAATAGTTTCTTTGGATGATATTTCGATGTTTATCTCTACTTGATAAGATAGTATTAGTGTTTTGAAGCAATTATTGGAAACATTGAAGAGACATGCACTATTAACAATTATCAAACAATGAGATTTTCCTATAATATTCATTGGTTTACCTTGGACATATGATTGTTGGAGATGAGATAAACACCGATCCCCACAAATTTTAAAACCATTAGCAAGTGGCTTACACCTACTAACATGACAAAGGTAAGAAGATTTGTTTAAGCAACCCAATATTTAAGAAAAAATATGTATTTATTTTCAACAATTGTCATTTCACTTTACTCTATGATAGAAAATGGACAAATATTTCAATGGCGGGAAATCAACAAAAGTATTTTGAAGAATTAAAAGAAAAAATTAGTCAAGCACTAGTGTCAACTATTCCCGACTTTCAACAACAATTTGGGATTGAAACATATGCAAATGGATATGCCATGGGAGTTGTATTCATGCAAGGAGGAATACTTATGCTATCACTTCGATTTGTTTCATGGAGTGGTTCTAAAATATCCCACATATGATCAAGAGGTTTATGCATTAGTTCAAGCTATGAAGCATCAACTGTCGGGGAATGAGACTTTGGTTCACATTGATCGCCAACCTCTTCAAAATTTTGGAAGTTGGACAAAATTTATAGTAGGAAAGGCGTTACAAGTGGATGTGATGCTTACAACAATTCTATATTTTAATCAAATGTAAAAGGGTATGAAAAACAAAGTAACAAACATGTTATCTAGACCACCCATGAAGATGATTGCAACTGCAAGAATGATAATGCATCTTATATGATTCACCCATGAAAAATTTGGGGAAGGGTACACAAATGACATTGATTTTGGAGGTGTGTATCAACGACTTAATAATAAAAAAACTAATTTATAAGATAATGAATACCATATTCAACACAAACTATTGTACAAGTTGGGCAAGCTTTGCATCTCATAGGAAGTATGAATACCATGCACGAGGGAATATCATGCTTCAAACTTATAGAGGTATGTATATTAGACAAACATTAATATTAGCTAAAAAATGCAATAAGAAACTTGGAATCTATATACCTATGCAAGTTCCCAGCATAGCATGGGAGAGAATCTCCATGGATTCACTACTACATTTGGGGTAAAAAGAGATGTTTATTATAACTTTAAATTTGACATAAAACTTTGGTGTCTTTTTTAGCCTTGGAATTGGTCATAACTCCATGAAAAAAATTCCCTAACGTTGATGTATCGACGATTATAAACATCATATAATCATGATGGACTTGGAGGATTGATGTTATCATTGAAATCATCATTATTTGAATCCTTTTTTAGGATGTCGATTTGTACATGTCTAAAACAATGATTTAGTGATGTTCATACATTAATATATCGATGTATAAACATTGATTCAATTACATCCATGTCGAAGAAAAGGCCATACCTACGTGGAGTCTTCTTTTCAAGCAAATGTTGAGAAAACATGTTTTCTTATAGATGCAAAAACATAATCAACATGAAATTATGGAAAAGAGAATGATGATGATATTTGAGATCACTCTTATAAACATAATATATAAACCTACCTAAACCAGCCCAACCTACCCAAATAAGCTATCCCTTTACAATGAAAGAAATGGGTATAAAAATACAATTAGTCTCCTCTTGATGCTCAAATTAGTATTTGAACATTAGGGTTTTGTTGGTTTGTTCATTTGAGGCACATTAGGTTTGTTTATTGGTTTGTTCCATTTTATCCCCTTATTCTCTCATGAATGCCAATGGTTGAATGGGTAAAAATGTTAGTGTTGATTCTCTCACTAGAGAAATGGACTCCACCATGATGATTACAACCACATGAAATACACCTAGACGAGATCATATGGAATGAATTTGGCGATATTTGCACACATTTGGTAAATGGTCATTATTTGAAAAGAAGTCAAATATATGTGAAGTAGTCATAAATGGATTTCCACTAGATTTGTATTATGCAGAAGGGCCTTCTTTTGATCTTTATGCCAATTCATCTCCTCTCCTCCTCCTCATCATCAACCATGGATTATGGGAACACAATACATGAATAATTTCAAACATCCTATTGGATGTTGAAAGCATAAGTAGATTCATTATTGGTAGATCTGTTAGTTCCACCAATGAAATTTTAACTTACCTCTTTGACACCTATTTTCTAGGTACAATTGGAAGAGCATGCTCAGAAATAAATGATCATGTCTAAGCAGATCGGATGAATCCCATGGCATGATTTCATCCCAACTGTTTAACCCAAATACACTGCTTCATCAGATATAAATCAATAATCAGGTTCCATTAGTACAAAACTAAGTCACGACACATCCATTATTGTGAGACCCATCCTGACTGAAAATCATGGAATCACTAGTTCATAATTGAATATTATAAGATAATGAGGATTGACTTTGGATACGAAGAATATGCACCCAAATTCATTTGTACGGAATTCCATTGTATATATATTTCAATGATTATGAATAGTAATAGAATAATCTCTAGGTAGACACTGCCCATACTTGTAAGACCCCTAGAGAAATGATTAAGTTGATTTTGTTTGTTGTGAACTGCACTTTCTTAAATACAATAAATTATGATTTGGAAACATTGTTATTTCTATGTACTTTTTATATCAAAATGTTGAAAATATCATATTCATAGAATGTATTGTTGTGTTCATTAAAAGTATTTGTTTCTAGGTACTTTAACTGAAATCTAGTTGTGCTAATAAGAATTGTATTTTTAATCAAGAGATCACACAATATCAATAGGAGAGGAGACTTTCCAAGTTGTAATTTTCATGCTTTCTTTGTTGGATTACTGAGACGGGGGGTGAATCAGTAATGAACAATTATAGTACTTTTAACCAAAATTTATTCTTCAACAATATTCAACAGTTTATCATTAGCATTCAATATATCATCAGTAGTATAATCACATCACAATAGATACACAATACACCAGTATTTATGTGAAAACCCAAATGTGAGAAAACCACATAATGATTTTCTTATATATTTATCAAAAGCAAACATTCATTGGAAGCACCAACTTCCGATTCTCTAGATACAACTGGAAGGAGGCTCCAACCCCCTATTCTCGGGTTCCAACCTTAACGAAGCTACAACTCCCTAATTCTCTGGATCCAACCAGAAGGAGGCTACAACCCCCTAGGTTCTCCATCTACAACCACCTTTCCTTGCCTCGTCCAACCGCCCTGTAATATAAATGTAGACCAACTGTTGCTATCACAAACTATGCCACTGTCACTATAATTATCATTGTCACTATGTCTTTGTCACTGTCACTATCAATGTCACTCTATCTTTGTCACTGCCACATCAAAATGTATATGCTCATCAACCAACTAATTATGTACCATACCATGCATCAAGTGTATACCAATATACATACTATCTCATGCATCAATAATGAACCAAAATATACATCAATAATGAATAGTGAATCATGAACTAGAGCATCAACCATGTACAACCTGTGTCATATACCATATCATCAACCATATGCAGATATGTACCATATCATCAATAAAGTATCTCAAAGAGCCTATGCATGTCCCTCATGCATACATCACCATACAACATGGATATCCCTCAACCATATACAATCAACTCAAGGATGTGAACTACAAGAACCATATCAATGATGTACCATACATAAGAGTGCTTCTCACTCAACCAACTAACCAACATATACCATATCCAAGTACAAGACTAACCATACCAAGACTATCTCAAAAATTCAAAAAATAATAAGAAAATATAAGCATCAAAACAAACTAATAACCATACCAGAACTTCTTTAGATTTCCTGAATCTGTAGAATGATGACGTATGAACTTGATTTCAAATTCTAGGGACCTGGTAACAACATCTATTCAAACCTTCATTAGCTTTTCACAGATACACGAACTTCTCTTCTACAACCCACATATATTTGTTCTTTCCTTCATTGCAGACCGCGTACATCCACACCCTTATTACTTGCAACCCACAGATACCTTGTAAACTAGGGTTTTCTGCAACCCCAAGTCTTTCTCCTTCGACCTTCCTTTGCTACCTCATAAAAATTCTGTCACAACCTTAGCAAAATATCACTAGTTCACAAGATAGATAATCAATGAATGAGTGTGTGAATGCACTTGTGAATGAATCCTTGAGGTGCTTATATACTTGTGCTAGGTAACTCCTCTCATTAATTTAGGGATTCTAGGGTTTTCTTGTTACAACAAATTTACCCCTTTGACTAAGACTTATAACAAACTAGAGGCTTCTTGTCCACTCTTCAAAGCCTCCAAATTTACAAGTCCGTATCTCCCTAACCGTGATGAATTGCATGGCATTCCACATACACCGGAAATGGTATGATGAGTACTATCCATACATGAGTGAGTCACTTTCATTTAATCCATCTTTCATGACCTAAATCATCATTCAACTATGGGATCCTTAACCATGCTTAAGGGCTTCTTGTATACTTCTTCAAAGAGTCTTCCCATGAGGGCCATGCTTAGAGATACGCCATAAGGGGACCACTTTGGAGACTTCTCCAAATACACCCATCACATCAGTTGACATCAATCTAGTATTTGTTGACATCAATGACAACCAACTTTCCAACAATCTCCCCCTTTGGCATTGATGACAACACTTAGGCATGATAATACTTATGCTCATGCTCCCCTTAACTACATGCATTTATCTCTCCATGCCTTACTCTTTATATCTCCCCCCCTTTGAAATCAATGGCAAAGGGTACTCCTCATCCGGGGCTTCCATCCTATCTATAATCCTCTGCTAACTCTACAGACTTTTGTCTTTATGGTTCTTCCTCGCGTAATTCTTTGATGTATATATGAAAAACATTCAAAAGTTTTGTTACTTGAACTTATTCAAGACTTTTGTTTCTCTCCCACTATCTAGTTAAGATTGATGTTGAGTGGATCAATATGGGGTAGAAACTTCTCCAAGTTTCTCTCGCAGATACTTGAAAGGTTCCCTTGCAAGCAGTTTGGGGAAGATATATGCAATCTACTCCTTTGTCTCAACATACTATGGCTTGATGTTCTTCTCTATAGACCATTATCGTAAGAAGTGATACTTGATTGGAATATGCTTTGTCTCAGATTGCATCACATGATTCTTTGAAATACTGATGGTGTTGGTGTTGTCAGAAAGTATTTAAATAGGCTCATCATACTTTACTTGCATATCCTGCAATGTTTGCTTCATCCAAAGAACCTGAGTAAAACAAGTTGTTGCTGCAATGTATTTATCCTTTGCTGTGGACATAGATATTGATGATTATTTCTTGCTTAACCATGATACCAGGAAATCACCCAAGTAGAAGGATTCTCCACTTGTACTTCTTCTATCATCAATGAAACCTTCCCAATCTGCATCTGTGTAGGAAACACGAGATAGATCCTTCCATTTTGGATACCATAAACCAAACTCTTATGTACCTTTGAGATATATGAATATACTTTTTACTTCCAAAACATGTAATTCCTTTGGAGCCACCTGAAACCTTGCAACCTGCCCAACTTCCTGCATCACATCCGGTCTAGAAGCTGTCGCATAATGTAAGATACCAATCATCGATCTGTACTGTCTCTGATCTACATCCTTGGAATAATCATCCTTACTTAACCCACAACTTGTTTGCATATGAGTACTGATTGGTTTGCAATCTGTCATTCCAAACTTCTTCAACATTTCTCTGATATACTTTTCATGAGAGATGAAGATACCTTTGTTTCTATGACATATTTGTAGTCCCAAAAAGAAATTCAACTCACCAAGCAAGGACATCTCAAACTCATGCTACATGTATTTGGAAAACTTCTAACTCATCCCATCATCGTCACTTCCGAAGATAATGTCATATACATAGACTTCAATAATCAATTTACTATATTGATCCATATTTATGTAGAGATTGCTATTTGCATTTTCTTTTCTTGAACCCTTGTTGTTGTAAATATCTGTCCAGTCTCGAATACCATGCTCTGGGGGCTTGTTTGAGACCATATAAATCATTCATCAATATGATAACATAACTTTCCTTCTCTGATAACTGGAAGCCTTCCGGATACTCAATGTAGAATTCTTCTTCTAGATATCCATTTAGGAAATCTTGATTTCAAGTCCATATGGCACACTTTAACATTCTTGGAGCATGCATAATATAGTATTAGTCTGAATGCTTCCATCCTGTAAATTGGGGCAAACGTCTCTTCAAAATATATACCTCCAACTTGAGAGTACCCTTTGCATACCAGTCTTTCTTTGTTCTTGGTAACCTGTCCATCCTCATTCATTTTGTTCCTAAAGACCCACTTTGTATCGATGACATTCCTGTTCTTTGGTATTGGAACCAGTTCCCATGTATCATTATTTTCTATCTGATCTAACTCTTCATCCATGGCCTTGAGCGAGTGTTCATATTTGTTGGCTTCTTCAAAACTTCTTGGATCAATTGTAGACAATAATGCTAGATGTTGTTGTTCTGGTGAACAAATTCTTCTTCTAGTTTCAACTCCTACATATTTATTTCCAATAATATGATCTTATAGATGATTCTTATGCACTCATATGTAGGGTGTCTTTGGAGGTACTTGAATGTCCTGTTGTTCTTTATCTTATTCCAACTGCTCTTCTTCTTCATCTGATTCTTCATCTACTTCTTCTTCTTTCAAATATTCTTCATGATCCTATTCCACTGAATATTTGTTACTTTCTTTTATATTTCAACCATCTGTCTCATCAACCATCACATTGATGCTTTCCACTATTCTGTTGAGTCTTATATTGAAGAATTTGTATGCTTTCCTTTTTCTTGAATACCCAACTAGTATGTCTTTGTCGACTCGAGAATCAAATTTTACAATTCTGCCATCTTCTCTTTTGATGTAACATTTTCTTCCAAAAACTCTGAAGTTATTTACATTTGATGGTCTTCCTTTCCATAGTTTGTATGGAGTATGATGCAGACCCCCTATCTCTCCTTAGGGATTCCCAACCTTCCGGTCGGGATATTTGACTACGGAGCCGAAATGGCTCTCCTCGTTTCAAACTGGAACCTCTAATACCAAGTCCACAGATCCTTTTCTGTGTTTTTCCCGTGCAAACCAACACTAAGCATAAGCCCCAAACTCCACATGACCGCATGCATGACCATGGGATTATCCCAAAAGGCGTGCTCCAAAAGGCGCGTCACGTTTCGATGTTTCAGGGTTTCCAATGCAATGGTCCCCCGACGCAGACCCCTCTGAGTCCCGAAACCCGATGGGCTAGTCGGAGGTTGGCACCTCCCTTTCCTCTGCCCACATGACCATACACTCGTGACCACAACTTTCGCCACAAGGCGCGCCTAGATCCTATAATTCCTGAACGTCGAAAGCACGGTGGCACGATATCTACGGCTTAGATCAACCCCTGGCTGACGACTACGATATTTTTGGCATTTTGCGTTTCGCGAATTCATGCTTCACAAAGCTATCCACTCCTCCTCTCGATCGCCGAAATGTCAGAACACTCCCTCATTGCAGATCAACAACTCTAAACCTCCGAAGATTCGACGACTCTGATCTTGTTGGGGTTTTGCTGGTCGAGAGTCTCGGTTTCTATTCCTTTGTGCTCCCGGTTTCCGAAATGCCGAAAGATTGAGGCGTTTGATCACACAACGCCCCTTAATATCTATGACCCAAATATTCTCCTCTCGAATCACTATTTCACAATTCGGGGTTTTGGGATTCAAGGACCTCTGTCGTCCCAACCTGCGATACCCAAAATCGAGAGGTAGACCAATGGTCCAGATCTGCCTGGGATCGATGACTGTTATCCCTCCTGAGATTTGGAAGTTGAAAATTCCTCCCCATTAAACTTCTTGTAGCTCCACTTGATCCAACAGTCTGTGGGGATTCAATGTTCCTCCTCGAGGGCTCTCCACCATCCATTCAGATCTTCGAAGTTCTCCCTCATGGGCATACACAACATTAAATCTTGCGCACTTGTCTCGAATCCGATGATCACTGAGTCCCCACCATGATCTAATGATCAACAACACTCCTCCTCCCGAGCTTTTTACTCCCTCAGGCTTAAAAGATTTTCTAAGTCCCGAAGACTTGATCTTCACCTTCTCCTGGGAAATGGGTTCCTTGGATCTCGATAACACTTATCTGAAGTGTTATTCCTCCTGAGCTTTTCCTTGTGCAGGCCTTGACTTCCCACACACTCCTTGTGTCTAAGGGATTTTGATAACTCAGATCCAAGGGATTTCTCACAGAGAAATTCCTCCTGCTTTCCTGGAATTTCTCCCTGGATCCATGCACACTTTGCAGAGATCCAAATGAAGAGAAACAATTGAAACTGAAAAGCTACTATTCACAGTTCCATTCACTCATAGTGAGATTCGTTCACTTGCTCATAAAAACAAAAAGAACAGAAAAATGCAAACACAGTTCACACACCATGCATCTGGGTCAATTTTCCTTCTGTTATATTCACAAGTGCCAAAATGGCTACAAACATATCCAAATTACAATAGCTTCGAAAGCTTGAGGTTTTCTACTAACTTGCAGTTCTCCTGCGACTACTCTCCCTCTGTATTGCAGCTAACCCCCTCCGAACATAATAAAAAATCTATTTAAGTCAGAGGGATTTCTAGGGTTTCCTCTTCCTACTAATCTACTCTAAGACTTAATCTACTGGCTAACTTATACTAGTCACATTTGAGAGCCGTAGTGGAAACTCCTGCTCCGCTTGCGATTTTCAAAAACGTGCCTCAAAGGGTAAATTTCGGCATTGGTTCAAGCGTGCCTCCAAAAGTAAATTTCGGCGCTAAGTTATGGCAGATTTCAAAATCGGTTGCAACTGTCAACATTGAATTTTTGAAATAACTCCCCACATGTTGAGTGGTCCTATCTCTACGCGCTTGCCAACGATGCTCCTACATCATACTCCCCTTGACAAAAATTCATGGACTCCTGTCCATGAGCTCCTGCACTGACCTTCCCTTCTTCTGGATGGCATATTAGTTTTCCCAACTGGCATCTTCGATTGGGTGCCCCTTCCATTTGACCAGATATTCAAAATAGGTTTTTCTTCTAGTCTTCTTGACAATCCTTTGATCCACGATTTTCTCCATCTGTGGATTTTCCTCTACAAGCATCTGTTTCTCCCACTGAATCTTTTCTTGATCTTCTGATCCCTCTGTTTCATCTTTCTTGTAAGGATATAGGTCTGAAACATTGAATATGGGAGATATTCCCACACCATCTGGTAGCTCAATCTCATAGGCGTTTGCATCAAACTTTCTCAAGATCTTACAGGGTCCTATCTTCTTCATTTTCAATTTGTTATATGTTCCCCTAGGGAACCTTTCCTTCTTGAGATGTGCCAAAACCTGATCTCCCACTTCAAATTGAAGTTCCTTGTGATGCTGGTCAGTTCTATGCTTGTATTTCTGGTTAGAACTCTGCAACTGTTCTCTGATCTGGCTATGGAGTTTCTGCATTTTGGCAGCAAAATATTCTTCTCCAATGCTTTTGATCTCACCCTGTTCCAAGTCTCTCAACTCAGACACTCCCCTGGGTTGCATTCCATATAGTATTTGGAATGGGCTCCTTCCAGTACTCCTGTTTGGTGAGTCATTGTAGGCAAAATCTGCTTGTGGCAGAATCTGATCCCACCGATTATGATGCTCAGTGACTAAGCTTCTCAATAAATTTCCCAGACTTCTATTCACCACCTCAGTATGCCCATATGTTTGAGGGTGATAAGCTAAGATGAAGGACAAATCTGTCCCCATCTTCTTCCACAACGTCCTCCAAAATTGACCTACAAATTTTGTGTCTCTGTCCGAGACAATACTCCTGGGTAGGCTGTGAATTCTCACAACTTCTTTGAAAAATAGATTTGCAACATGTGTTGCATCATTGGTATTCTGGCATGGGATGAAATTTTCCATCTTTGAAAACCTATCCAATACCACAAATATGGAATGAAATCCTCTTTGCGTTCTTGAAAATCCCAACACAAAATCCATGCTTATTGCATCACATGGCCTCTATGGTATTGGCAATGGTTGATGCAATTCAGTGTTCTGTCTTTTCTCCTTTGCATGTTGACAGATTCTACATCTTCTCACAAAATTTATCACCTCTGTTCTTATACCTAGCCAGTAGTATGAAATTCTTAACTGTGCAAACGTTTTATCATGGCCAAAATGTCCAGCCAATCCTCCACTATGCTTCTCCTTCATAAGATTATCCCTCATTGCACATTTTGGTATGCATAACTGATTTCCATTGAACAACAATCCCTCTTGAATCATGTACTCTATCCACTGGATCCTGTCTCTCAACACAGGATTAGCACATGCTTCATATTCCTCCTTGAAATCTACATCATCATGATACATGTCCTTAAGGTGTTCAAACCCCAAGGTCTTCACCTGAAATTCCTACATGATCAAACATCTCCTACTCAATGCGTCAACAACCTTAATAGCATTTCCAAAAATATTCTTTATGACAAAAGTAAAATTTTCCATATACTCAATCCATTTTGCATGCCTCCGATTCAATTTTTCCTGCCTGCTTATGAATTGTAAAGCCTAGTTATCGCTAAACAAGACAAATTCCTGTGGGACAAGATAATGTCTCCATTTTTTCAGGGCTTGAATTATGGCATACAACACCTTGTCATATGTGGAGTATTTTCTCTTGGTCTCATTTATATTCTCACTCAAATAGGCAACAGGTTGATTGTCTTGACTCATAATGGCTCCTATTGCAACTCCACTCACGTGACACCTTACCTAAAATGTATTTTCAAAATTCCGCAAGACGAGAATTGGTCATTCCGTTATCTTCTCCTTCAGTATATTGAAGCTCCTTTCGGCCTCCTCTATCCATTTGAATGACTTGTGCCTTTTCTTCACGATATCCATCATTGGTGCACAAATCCCACTGAAGTATCTAATGAACTTCCTATAGAAACTCACTAATCCATGAAAACTCCTTACCTCAAACATGCTCCTTTGTGAAAACCATTCTTTGATCGCTTTCACCTTCTTTGGATCCATCTTCAGTTCATTTGAAGAGATCACAAAACTCAAATAAATGAGTTCTTTTTTCATAAAAGAGGACTTCTTCAGATTTACCAGCAGCTTCTCCTACTATATCCTCCTCATTACTAACATTAGGTGCCTCAAATGCTCTTCTTTAGTCCCGCTAAATATCAGTATATCGTCCAGATATACAACCACGAATTTGCCAATGAAATCTTTAAGAATTTCATTCATCAGCCTCATAAAAGTGCTCGGGGCATTTGTTAGGCCAAATGGCATAACAAGCCACTCATACAAACCTTCATTTGTCTTAAAGAATATTTTCCATTCATCACTTTCTCTCATCTCGATTTGGTGATATCCACTTTTTAGATCTATCTTAGAAAAGAAATTTGCTCCACTTAAGCAATCCATTAAATCATCCATTCTCGGTAAAGAAAATCTGTACCTGATGGTGATCTTGTTAATGGCTCTCGAGTCCGTGCACATTCTCCATCCTCCATCTTTCTTTGGACTCAGCACAGTTGGTACTGCGCATGGGCTCAAACTCTCTTTGACCAACCCCTTGTCTAGTAACTCTTGGACTTGGTTCTTCACCTCGTCAGTATCTCGAGGTGTCAATCTGTATGCTTCTTTGTTTGACAGGCTTGCTCCTGGTATCAAGTCAATATGATTACTGATAATATTGATGGGTGGCAATGAGTTTGGAAACTCATCCACCACTATATCAATGAAATTATCCAATAATTCCTGAACTTCCTCAGGAAAATCATTCATTGATGTGCTTGTAAGGATAACTATGGGTTTCCTTACTACAACAAACTGCATCTCCTGTTCATCCTTGAATTCTCTCAGGAGTTCCTTCCCACTCATGAGAAGTATGTTGGTGTTGGCTTCCTCTTTTACTCTCTTCTCCTCCATTGGAAACAACATATGTGTTCTACCATTCCTCTCCAATGTATATGTGTTTTTTCTTCCATCTTGTATGACATTTCTGTCAAACTGTCACGGTCTTCCCAACAGAATATGGCATACATCCATGGGGATTACATCACATAGGATTTCATTTTTATAACCTCCTATTTTAATTCCAACCAGGCATTGTTTAGTAATCATTACCTGGTGTCCTTTTTGCAACCATGAGACTTTGTATGGCTTTGGATGTGTAGTTGTCTTCAACTCCAATTTCTCCACCATCTCTGTGGATACTAAGTTGTTAGTGCTCCCACTGTTAATGATCACCTTGCATACTTTGTCCTTAGTCTTGCAAGTTGTCCTGAAGTGACTATTTCTTTGCACTGACTTCTCGATTTCTGCCTCTGGTTTTAAGAGAATTTTTCTCAACATTAGGGATGCTCCATCCTCTGCTCCTTCTGCTTCAACACCTCTTTGCTGTGCTTCTGAAATGTGATCTTCTCCTCCTTCCTTCTTCTTCTTGGGGAATTCCCAAGACATGTGTCCTGTCTTTCCACAGGCATAGCATCTTATTCCTCCTCTGCCCCTTCCTCTAGAAGAGTTTCTTCCACCACCTTGTCTTTCTCGGGAACTTCCTCCTCTTTCTGAGTGACTGTGTGGTTTCTTAGCCTTGTCCTTAGACTGATGTGTTCTGTCATGGTTAAACCCCTTGCTTTTGATTGGGACCGAGCTTTTACCTCTGCCTTGCTGGTTCTGTTTTTTGGTCAGCTTCTCCTCTTCCTTCAGCGTAAACTGATAAGCATCCTCCACGGTCATGACTGACATCATGTTGAGTTCATCCTAGATTTCATATCTCAAGAAATTTATATACCTGACAACATTTTCTTCATCTCTATCCCTCTGTCCAGTTCTGATGTTCAGCCGGTAGAACTCCTCGGTGTACTCCTTAACTGTCATCCCTTTCTGTCTCAGGTTCTGCATCTTCCTGAATAGATTTATCTGATAATATTTGGGCACGAATTTAGCCTTCAACTTGGCTACCATTCTGTCCCAACTCTTTATCCTCTGTTTGCCTTTACTTCTCCTCTCAGCCTACAGTTCGTCCCACCACAGCGTTGCATGTCCTTTTAGCCTGGTGACTACCTGCTTCACCTTCTTCTCCTCATCGACATTGTTGGGCCCGAGATATGATCATTTTTATGATGGTTGTTATACATTTTTTCCGCATGTACATATATGTTTTGAACGTTTTGAAGGATCTTTTTGAATTTTTTTATGGTAAATCGGTATGATCGCCATAAGGTATGTGTAATTCATGTTTAATGATTAAATCAAGTTTAATTCATCATGTTCTATGATTTCCAAGAGTTAATTCATGTTTTTCTGCTGTTATAGGGAAAACCACACCATGTTTCCAGTTTCGACATTTGATCCGGCGCTTGTTCCAACACTCGTTCCAGTACTTGATCCAACACTCGTTCCAACACCCAATATTGCACAAAAATGCAAGGCGAGTTGGCGGTTATGGCATTGGCGTCCAGTGATGGACAAATTGGACACATGGGTTTTTTTCATGATCTCCCCCTTCAACTACTAAGCTCAATACAACTTGATTTCAGTTGTCCAAAGAAGGCGATTATTGACTTGCTCCGTTTTGTTAGTTATGGCATCATTTATTGTATTTTGCCGAATTTAGAGGTGGTTCGACCCTCCCGTGGTCGACCACTTGGTTTGTAAATGTTATAAATACCACTGAGGTGGTCATATGATTGTTAAGTAGAAGAAGCAAGTAGAAGAACCATTGTATTAGAGACAAAACTCGTTTTCCTCTGTTTTTAGTTTTACATTGCCAGAATTGTGCCAGAATTGCGTTTTCAAGCTTTCATGGTGAATTCAGCCTATTGAAGTTCGTGGTGTGCTTGTAGGAGGTAGCCATGACTTTCTGGGGGGCCCACCAACAGTCTGGTGATTGTTCTTATGTTTATTTACGCATTTCTTAATTTAAATTGCTCTTTCTTACTTCCTGTATATGCATGTTTTTTATTTAATTAATTAGTTTGTTGTTGCTTACTATTTTACTTCCCTTTTGCAGGTTAGATGATGATATGTGTTAGTATGTGTTAATTCTGTAGATTAGAAAAGGCTTGCAAGTCTTCCTACTAACCCCGAGTCTCTATATTAACCTCATGTGCATTTAGATGTTAAAATTATGCTTTGATTTATGGTTTTATAATTAAGTTGAAAACATAGTTCTTTATAAAATAGAGTTTTATTTGGGTTTCCTTTGACAGGGATTTTGATGGATGGATAGATTTACTTTCAGTTTTTATAGTTTTCTTATTTTAGTTTTACATAGATTTCATTTACTTAGTTATTGGTTAATGTAATTGTCAATTTACTTCTTAATATCATAGTTTAATTTCTGTTTTTAATTCATTTTCTTATCATAGTTTGAATGGTTAAAATAGACAGAGTATAGTTTTATTTCACACAATTTCCTTTCTTAGAATTGAAGTGCAATTGAATTTCTTAGTTAATGAATGAATCTAGTTTGCTTACATAATGTAGAATTGGAATAATAACCTCATTATGTTGTTGATGGTTCATACATGAATATGCAGGGTATTTAACATTACTTTTATCATGGCTAAGTTTTCAATGGATTGTTTAATCCATACCTTTCTTTTTGCATTGAGATTAGTGTTGAGTTTACACCATTGGAATTGTCCCTTTTTGTCAAGTGTCATCGAGATATCATCCGTCACCACCGAAGGCATTCACACAACCACCAACATTACATTTGAGTGTTTCATAGATTAAAGATAGTTTCTTGCTTTCATAGATTAAAAGAGATAGTTTCTTGTTTTCATAAGTTTAGTTGGTAGTCTTTCTTGCTTTCAATAGAATAGATTTCCTTTCATGCATTTCATTGAGAAATTAGATTTCCTTTCACGCATTAGAAATAGTTTTTCATCAGGCATTTAGTTCACTTGCCTCTTAGGCTAGATAGTTGTTCAATGAGAAATCTTTGCTTACTTGTCTATTTTCTTTAGTAGGATAGGTAGTTGTCTTTTTCTTTAGTAGGTTAGTTAAGTGTCTTTGTTTACTTGTCTATTTGGTTTAATAGGTTAGATAGGTGTTTTTTCTTACTTGCTTATTTATTTGCTTTCATAGGGTAGTTTCTCATTGAATGTAGGTTGGCAAGTTAAAGAAGTTTGGTTTTGTCATTTGCTTATTATGCTTAGTAGTTTTCTTTTTCTTATTGTTGAACTAGTTAACTTTACATAGGGTTTTACTTTCTTTCTTAGGAACTATCCATCAATCCTTGGCCCAAAATTACTTAGGTTGCCTAGCTTCAAGTTTCTTAGTAGGGTTTTCTAATTAGATAGGTTATTCTTGAGTAGATTAGCCTTAGATATCTGATTTCATTAGTTAGACTATACTCCTACCAACTTTTTACCTTTGGCATATATTTTTCTACAACTCTAAGTTTACTTACCSYGGGTTGACAATTTAATTGAGGGTAGTTTAGTGTCTTTTTAGTACATATAAATCACCTAACATTTTGGCGCCGTTGCCGAGGAGTTGTTTCAAGGTAAGAAGTAATTAAGAATTAGACCATTTCTATACCTTAGCATTAGTTTGGTGGCAGGGGAACTTTAAGACGAGAGGTAAGAACCTATGCATCTCCTATAGCAGGTTCCCCCAAACCCAATGGTAGTTTTTCTTTTTCTTTTCATTTTTCATGAATAGACTTAGGAATCAAATGGTAGCTTTTTCTTTTTCTTTTTTCTTTCTTTCATGAATAGGCCTAGAGATCCACAAGGTAGATACATTAAATCAAAATCAGACCTTTCAACCAAGGTTCCTTCCGATCTCTTTGGGGGAAGGAACGTTCTTCTTATAAAATCCACAGACCGATACCGAAAAACAGAAGCTAGCTCTACTCAAAGAGATAAAATAATCTCTAAAGGGACTAAAACAGGGAGCACTATAGAACAAGAAACTGAAGCATCAATCATATTAAGACAGGAGGCAAGACCACTCAAGTCTTCCACAAAACCAAACAACACAACCTTTTCTTTTACACCACCACTAGGGGACCCTAATTTTAAGGACATCATAGACCCTAAATAGGTGAATATTTTGTTTGGTAGTTCATCCAATGTAATTATCTCTTAAATTGACACAAAAACTTTGGCACCAATAATTTCAACCGACTCAAGTAGATTCCCAAACATCCAATCTGTAGAAAGACCTTTCCATCAAAGGGAAACCTTGTTTTCTTCAAAGATAAACCACCTAGGTACTCTCTTTTCGAAAATCAAGCCAATATGGATGATCAGGAGGACCATAATAATGTAAGACACAGAGAGGAAGAAGAAACTGGAAACCAAACCAAAATAACCTTCGGGTTTTCGATTTTAGACACCACTCTGAATGTCAATATGAAGAATATTCCTCTCTCATCATTTCCTACCTTTTATGGTAAAAACAGTGAAGATCCAGACACCTTCCTATTTGAATTTGATATCTTGTGTAGGAGCTACAACTACATACAAAATGACCAGAAATTAAAACTCTTTCCTGCCACCCTCAAAGACTCTGCACTAAGATGGTTGATGGGGTTGGGAGAATCTAGTATTAGGTCTTGGGAATCCATGAAAGACATATTTCTCAAGAAGTACCAATACTACTACAAGACTAAAGAGTCTCGTAATGAAATTTTTAAAATCCAACAATTAGAAGATGAGTCCCTACAAGATTATATGGAAAGATTTGGTTATATCTCCCAGAAGTCAAAATACCTCCCAAAGGATGCAATTAGGGCTCTTTTCCTTAAGTGAATTTCAGAAGAATATTTAGAGATGCTTAACCTGATGGCATTAGGAGACATCTCTCATAAACCATTTGCTGAAATATGTCAAATGTGTAAAAATTACTCAAGGAGTAGAACCAAAACAGGAAAGAATGTTTGGGACCCTTACAACAGAAGCTTAAAACCAGTTAGTTCAGGTGGTATTATGAGAGCAGAGATAGGGAACCTTTTAACAAACTTTAAGACTGACATCTTAAGCACAATAGGTTCCCAGTTGGATACCCTTAAACTCAAAAAGAAACAGGAGGAGGAAAATGTAGCAATGAGCATACATTGCCCAAGATGCAGGAGGATGCATTCCTCAAGGGAGTGCCCATTAGATAACATTTCAGTCTGTGGCTTCTATACAGAATACCATGTGACTAAAAAATTTCCATCATTGCCTGGTTTATTAGCCATATATAGGAGTGGGGATCTTGGGGAGTCTTCTTATGCACCTAGGAGGCCATGGCAGCCTAGGAATCAACCCACATACCCGGATCTACATTCTCAAGTTCCACCCTATTATCAACAACAACAGTGGAACTCACCAGGTTGGAAAAACTGGTCTACTCAGTACCAACATCCTTGGATTCAAGGATTTATGGGAGGACACAACCAGGGAAACCCTCAAGCTCCACCTATCCCTATGTACAACCATCCTTATCCTCAATTCTCATCGAACACTCCACAACTTTTGCCAGGTTTTGTTCCACCACCTTTACCTCCTATCCCACAACAACAACCGCTACAATTTCAAAATGCAAGCTCCTCGAAATTGACACTATTACCGATACAGCCATTGTCGAATCCTAATAATAAGCCCCCTCAAACTCTTAACAATGTTGAGATGCAGGCTTTCCCGACATATGTTATTACTCTTTTTCCATTACAGGAAATTCAACTAAGATTGGGAAAAGTTCTAGATAGGTAGAGACCTTCAATAGTCATCCAAGAAGAAGAAGAGGAAGAAACCACCAAACAACCCATGGATGACACTAGGTGGGAAGATGTTATTATCCTAAAAAATCAAGAACCCAAGCTTCTCCAAAATGAACCTTCACAAATTATGAAGGTCCCTCCTTATCCAGACCGATTGGTAATTAAGAAACCTACCACCCGACCAGAATTTGACATTTTGAATGAGTTGAAAAATATTTGTGTCAAGATTCCCTTACTTCAAGCCATTAGAGACATTCCAATCTATAGTAAGGTAGTCAAATAATTGTGTATTAAGAAGCCAGGTAGGAAGCAAAAGGACCCTCCTACAATACATTTGGTAGGAGGACTCTCTAAGTACATATCAGAGCAGCCAAAGCTAGAAAAATATGGGAATCCAGGAAACCTCGTAGTGACCATAACCATTAATGAGGTATCCATTGGAAACACTCTCATAGACATAGGTGCAACCATCAATATTATGACCGCTACTACCTTGGAACAATTATAGTTACAACCTCTTCTTCGGCCCACCCCAACCATTTTGAAATTAACAAATAAGACTAGGGTTATACCTGAAGGGATTTTAGATGATTTCATGGTTACTTTAGCCTCATGGGAGTACCCCATAGATTTTCTTGTCATTCATTCAAAGGATCCTACTAGAGGCCATCCCGTTATTTTGGGAAGACCTTGGCTAGCCACAACCAATGCATTTATTGGCTGTAGAGAAGGAGAAATGACCATCTCAAATGGTCTCTCTATCTAGAAGCTCACCATTTACCCTCCAGCTCAACCTATTATGAAGAATCTATGGTGGCTTGAATTTCCATATGAGAACAAAGACTGGGAAGAACCCGTATTGCCTAGTGACAATGCAAGGGCACTTCAGGAACATACACCATAAAATATGCTAAACCAATTCATTTTCACTATCACATGTGTGGATTTTCCACAATATTTTCCCCAATTTTAGTACATGTTTGGGGAAGAATTTCAAGAACAATTAGACCCATCCATTTTGTCTTCGACATCTTTTATTTCCCTAYGAGATTAGTCCAGGGAAATTTTTACATATAAACTCCGGGCTAGATACAGACCAACATAAACAATTAGTAGATATCCTTAAAGAACAATCAGGAGCATTTGCCTAGGAATACACTGACATGAAGGGTATACACCCTGACACATGCATCCATCATATATACACCCAGGGGGAGTTAACACCTGTTAGGAAACCTCAGAGAAGGATGAACCCATCACTCAAAGATATAGTCAAGGAGGAGATTCAAAAGTTGCTAAATGTCAGATTTATCTATCCCATCTCCGATAGTAAATGGGTATCCCTGTTTTTAGTGGTTCCAAAGAAAGTGACTGGGAAATGGAGAATCTGTGTTGATTTCCGGGAACTCAACAAGGCCACTCTGAAAGACTACTTTCCTCTTCCTTTCATTGACCAGGTTCTAGATACCTTGTCTGGAAAGAAGTATTTCTCCTTTCTATATGGGTACAATGGGTACAATCATATTCTTATAGCACCTAAGGACCAGGACAAGACTACCTTTACTTGTCCTTGGGGCACCTATGCCTATAGGGTCTTACCATTCGGATTGTGTAATTCTCCCGCCACATTTCAATGAGAAGTACTAGGGATATTTTCCAATCTTCTTCATGATTGTGTGGAGGTCTACATGGATGACTTCAAAGTCTATGGAAAAAATTACCAGGAAGCCTTAGACAACTTAGAAAAGGTCCTCATCAGATGTCAGGAAATGAACCTATCTTTGAGCCATGAAAAATGCAAAATGTTGTCAACTGAAGGAGTGGTTCTAGGACATCATGTTTCATATGAAGGGATAAAAGTCGATCCTGCAAAGATTGAGGTCATTATTAGAATTCCACCCCCCAAGAATCAGAAAGAGGTGAGAATCTTTCTTGGACATGCTGGATATTACCAACGGTTTATTGAAAATTTTACAAATATTTCTCCACCTATGTTTGGATTATTGATAAAAGATGTTGATTTTTTTTGGACTGAGCAGTGTCAAACTGCCTTCTAAACCTTGAAAGATAAGCTGTCTGTGGCACCAGTTCTTAGAGGGCCCAATTGGACTCTCGCATTTCATATATCCACTGATGCCTCCGACACCACAATAGGAGGGGTATTAGGGTAGAAAGAGGACCAACAATCCCATGCCATTTAATTTGTAAGAAAGAACTTGTCCCCTGTCGAGTTAAACTACATAGTCATCGAGAAAGAGTTCTTGGAATTTGTTCATGCTATTAACAAGTTTCATCATTACATTATAGGTTTTGAATTATTTGTACACACCGATCATTCCACCATTAGGTTCCTCATGAAAAAACCTATAACTAATGTCCGAGTGACCATGTGGCTTTTGTTATTGCAAGAATTTATTATCACTGTGCTTGAATAACCTGGAAAGGATAATGTCGTAGATGACTTTCTTTCTCGAATACAAAATGAGGATGATGATATCCCTATAGATGATAGTTTCCCAGATGAGCATATTTTTTCCCTTTCTATCAATAGCCCATGGTTTGCGGATATGGAAAACTATCTGGCCACTAGGAAGTTACCATCTCATTTGTCACCTCATGAAAAGCGGAAAATTATTACACAAAGTGCTAATTACTCTTGGGTTGGTCATGATTTTTTTCACACAGGTCCTGATTTGATTATTCGTAGATGTGTCTAAGAGGACGAGGTACCTGATATACTATGAAGTTGTCATGGTGGACCATGTGGTGGCCATTTCTCTGACAAACACACATCATATAAGGTATTACATTTAGGTTACTATTGGCCTAGCATTTTCAAAGATGTTGCCAAGTGTGTGAGAAGTTTTGATAGTTGCCAAAGGATAGGCAAACCTACGTCATCTGACGAAATTCCTTTACAGGCCCAAGGTATGATAGAACCCTTTGAAAAATGGGCCCTTGACTTTGTAGGACAAATTTTACCC
>JZKD02S1853199.1:20777-53999 GCA_000966675.3 Picea glauca
TCCATTGGTTAGAAATCATTGAAATAACTCAGTGTGATCCTTTGGTTAAAAGTAAACATGTCCACTTGGGTCTCAATCTAGAGAAAATATTAGATATGATATGAAAAGTTGAGAAGAACTTGTGCGTGGAAAGTAATAATTCTGTAAATGCAAGAGGCATGCACTGAGTTATATATACGGATGAATAAGACGTGTGAAAACAAAAGGGTTCTGGACAAATATTCGACATGGTTAGCACCAAAATAGCAATTGCTATCTCAATGTCCATGTCGAGTCCCTCTCGTTAGCCCTACAAACCCCCCACCACCCACCACAACAGTGGAAGGGGCTATCACTAATGCTGGTGGGGACACGTTATGGCGGGCGGAAGTCTATCTTATATTATAATTATCAATGGCGACCTCATAGTCTGGGTGCCGTCCACGTGGACGCATACGTGTCCGGTCCCACATAATGGGACGGTATGACGAGCACCACGTATGATAAAGCAGGAAACTCCACGAGTACTGCGTCGGGTCGGAGGGCTGATGTCAGACGGCCACTAGGTCGGCGGAAGGACACCGTCGGAGGTTTCCCGTCGGGACCCGGCCGTGAGCCCGACGTTAAGCCAAGGGCGGCGTCGTCATGGATGTCGACTTGTGAAAGCAACGCGTGGTAAAGTGCCGGGAAGATTCTCGGAAGCCCGTAATTGCTGTGTTGCTATTTGACACGATGCATTGACGGGATGAAGGTCGGCTGAATTCTATTGCGAAATAATTAGCCGTGCTGAAATCTGGGTTAATCATATTTTACGAAATTTGTGAGGAAAACAAATCTACCGGGACCTAAATCAGGAGGAAGCTTTAATCATACCTAAAATCTACTTCAAATTTCATCGATTTATGAGCGGAAAAAACCCTTTTCCTACAAAATTAACTTACTCTTACGATTTCGCTCCAAATTATTAGTTTCAATGCGTTTTATTACTTACGGCACAAGGTGAGCCGACGTGAAGTCGTATGGCAAACGGGCCCATCGACATCATGGGAGAAGTGGTCCTATGTCAATACGGGGCCCATCGACAAAGTCGGAATCTCAGGGAATACCCGGTTTTCGTCGTCAATAATGCACACCACAGTCACTAGTTTCTCTGTTGCTTCGGTGAAGAAGCGACGGAATGGTCATTGAATTCGAAACGGTTCCTTCGTCCCCAAGGTTCCATGCATACCGAAGAAACCGACCTCAGCATTGGCTGTTTTTGCGTTTTAGCCCTTTTTTCTTTTTTTAATGGGTTTGGGAATTCGTGTATATTTACGACAAAGTAGGAGACTTTCTAAGTTTTGCAGAAGAAGGCATGCAAGGTTTTCAAGGGTAATCCATAAGTGTTTTTGGGGTTGTTTGTAAAGTTTTTGTCTGGGGAGATTGAAACCCACAGAGAGATTTGCGCCGTCGACAAAGAAGGAAGGCATTCGACGCTTTGCCAGGCTTACAGGTAAGGTTGCAATGCTGGGAATGATTGAAAAATGGTACTTCTGTTTGTTCATAATTCAATGCCCAGGGTTTGAAAATGGTATTTCTAGTGGTTCTTAATTCAAAGCCAGGAATTCTAATTCAAGTTTTATTTGGCAGAGTAGGTGAGTAGGTAGACCATTAAACTGGACAAACTGGCTTTCGAGGATCGGCATAAAGTTAGTCTGCTCAAGACGAGAAGGAAGAAAGTGATGGTAAGGATGAATATACGAATTTAGTCCTCCTGTGTTACTTGTGCTATATTTGGAATTGCTTAACCTAATAATAAGGGAAGGGATTTAGGTATTATTGTTGATTTTTATGTCTGTGTTTGATGATCAGGTAAGTCCTAGGCCGATTCAGGTGCCCATGTGCAATGCAGGGTTCATGGGGCCTCCATGGTTGAAACCTCTTCTGGAGACAAGCTTTTTTGTGCCCTGTAAAATCCATGGAGTTTCCAGTAAGAGCGAGTGCAATATGTACTGTCTGGATTGTATGGGCGGTGCATTCTGCTCCTACTGCCTTGACCATCATAGAGACCATTACATAGTCCAGGTACCTAAAAACTCATATAATTTCATCTAGCCCCGTTTTACTTTTTAGGTTTTCATTGGGAAACTAAGTGGCTGGAGAATCTTGATGTGTCTGCAGATAAGACGGTCTTCGTACCATAACGTTGTTCGTGTTTCAGAGATTCAGAAAGTGCTCGACATCAGCGGCGTGCAGACTTACATTATAAACAGCGCCAGGATTGTTTTTCTCAATGAAAGGCCTCAGCCGAGGCCAGGCAAGGGCGTTACCAATACCTGCGAAATATGCGACAGGAGCCTCCTTGACACATTCCGCTTCTGCTCTCTCGGTTGCAAGGTACATCATTCAAGACTCTTAAATTTTTCCACCTTATTTTGTGGTATGTGTAATTGTTTTTCCTACTGTAAAATCTGGTCTCTTCTGGTATTTCATAAAATTTCATTTTCTCTGCTATGTTAACCTACATTGATTGATTTTAAGGTCTGCAATAAGTACCATGATTCTAATAATGATTGATCGGTTGCGAACTAACAACAGTAGAATCCTGTAGCGATGTCCCGACCTTAGGGTTAATATTAATGGAGTTTGTCATGGATATGCATATGATTTTACAGTTGGGAGGAATCGAGAACAGTCGGGACGCAACGTTCCTCGTGCAACCGAAGCATCATATTCTTCATCATCCGAGAGGATGGGAATCGGAAGACTCGTCGACCCACAAAAGAGTCCGACTGATGAAGAAGATCGAATCCCACCGTTTCTCTGAAGAATTAAACGCAGCCGACATAAAAAACGAACTGGAGACGTATACATCTGGGGATTCCATGAACGACGAGGGCACCAGGGTCGGCGGCCGTTATAGTCCAAGTAGCAATGGGTATACCGACATGTCGCCCCCTACACCGCCTATGGCAACAAATTACAGGACGGCCAGGCGAAGGAAAGGAATTCCACACCGGGCTCCACTCGGAAGTTAGAATTGCGAGCTCAGTACGGATCAAGGAGCATAAATTTTGTCGTAACTTTATGCGGAGAGGTATAGGTGCATATATATATATATATTTATATAAAATATATACCACCAAGTTTGGCACACAATGTATATCCTCCTTATACGTATTCCGGATACTGGATAAGCCTGTCAGGGTTCATGATGGACAGGCCTGTTATGCCGTCACGCACTGCAAATGACAGACTGACAGGCTATGGATGTGGAACTAGATACAGCCAAACAAGTGCCCTCCTTCGATCTCTCTGTAACTAGCCATCCGATCTCTGTAATTAAATATATGCCGTTGAAATCTAAGAACAGTAAGCTCTGAGATATATACATATATATGTTTATAATAAAATTCAGGTGCAATAATTTGGTCATAAATGTTAGGTTATGTGTACACTAAAGAGGATGCTGATGATAATAATATTCTGTCAATGGATGACTTGGATAGGTCAGAACAAGGCGGTTCAATTTCGGATTGATTGGTTTTTGGCTAAGAATATGCACACAGCACGAATTCTCAGGCTGTTCCACGTGTGTTATTCTAAACTCTATATATTATAGAAGGAATATATATATATATTATATGTATATATTCCAATGGCCGAGAATCCACCCAATGTAATGTAATTTCCAAGTTCAGCGTTCTCTTAAATATATTATTTCAGTGAACGTGGTTGCTTCCACGAGTTTTCCTTTTATCTAATCAATAATGGGTGTTATTATTGCATGAGGACATAAAGCTCAATAATGATCTCTTTCCTGGTAAAGATAAGATATGGTCAGATCTCAGCGTGTGTTGGCATTTGATTTCTTTCTATCATTTAGATTTCATTGGGTGGGCGCTATGTATGGCAGAGCGACCGATATGATAAATGCCCATTTTACATTTATGAGAAGAAATAACTTTTGAGGGTTCATGTGTTCCATGTAAATCAGACATTTTTGTGTTTCCTTGGTTCCACATGGAAGTGCAATACATTTTTATAATCCTTTATTGTTTTTAAAAGACATTAACATTCTTAAATTGACAAAAACACAATACACGCTTATAAACTTTCCTTTTCTGTCCATATCAACTTTATGAAGGATGTCAGGTTATTTGTAAGTTTTGGAATAGGTTATCATGTTAAAATTGATATATATCGTGTTAAAATATAAAATAAATTATATTCAAAGTGAAAGTTATTTTTTATATGTTTATATTTGACATATATCAAATATGATATATATGATGGTTGCTTTTGCTTGGTTAAGAATTAGTTTTCCTTCAAAACAAGTAAATAGGTTAATATCCAAGATCTAAAAGCATCTCGTATAAATGACAGTCTGCTTCATTATAAATTTTTAGTAAATTATTCCTAGTGCCACATTATGAATCATCAGTAAATTATTCCAAGTGACATGGTTCTTCTTGTATAGAAAAAATATCAAACATTATGAATCATCAGTAAATTATTCCAAGTGACATGGTTCTTCCTGTATAGAAAAAATATCAAACATAATTTATTAGTTTTCAATTTATATGTGATAAAAATAACATTTATTTTATATCCAAAAATATTAAAAAAATTTGTTAAATAAGAACAGTTTTTATGTATGATTTTACATTTACATAAATTAATAACAAGTCAATTTTATGTTTAAAATATTCATAATTACAAATTTTTAAAATGAAAGTAGTTTATATTTAGTTCATTCATCATTATTAAAGACAGTAATATTTAAGTTTTTAATTTAATAATAAGTCTAAATGGAAAACATATTTTTATTTAGTCAAACTTTTTTTATGAAATTATATTTAGTAAATTTATTAACTTTAAGAGTTAGTTTAATTGGTCTAGAGGTAGATCTAAATTTATCATGCTTATTGTTGGTCAAAGGGTTTTACTCTTTAACTTGCCATCCATGAAACATGGAAAAACATTCCAAGGATTTTTTAAATCAATTAAATCATTTATTAACAAATCATAAAAAATACAAAACTTTAATATTTGAAATTTTAACTATTTTTTGCTTTTTCATTGAATGTTTTACCCCATGATTTTATCTAAACAACTAAATAAAATATTCAAAATAAATAAAAATATCAAATTAAATATAAAATTTCACTACTAATTTATTTAAAACTTTAAATAATATTTTATAAATTTACATAATTTAAATCTATTCTAAACTTTAAGAAATTGTTAAAACATTCCAAACTTCTCTATAGATATTTAATATAAAAGATATTTAATACAAAAGAGATCAATATACATAAACTAATATAAAAGATATTTAATACAAAAGAGATCAATATACATAAACACACACTTGTAAATATGATAACATATGGTAATTGAACTTTTTCTTTTCTTTGACAAAAGAAATCAATATACATAAACATGCACTTGTAAATATGGAAACATATGACAATTGAACTTTTTTTTTTTCCAAAGAAAAAATAGTACCTTTTATTTTAGAGAAATAGTAGATATATACTTTAAGTGTTATTGCACTTAACAAGCTAATGCAAGACTAAATTTCTGCAAATATATAAGTATGCACTTGTAAATATGGAAACATATGGTTTTTATTTCTTTTTTAAATTGTTTTTTTTTTTCCAAAGAAAAAATCATATTTTTTATTCTAGTAGGTATATACTTCAGGTGCTATTGCACTTAACAAACTAGCACAAGACTAAATTCTTGCAAAATACAATACCCAACTGGGATCCACCTAGAGAGGGCCTATCAAAATCTAACTAATATATGCTTAAAGTATTACAAAAAATAGTAAAATTAGTGATACATTCCTTATTGTAAAAGTTGTAGTGTCTATTATCCACAATGAATATAGCCAATATATTCACATATCCATAGTAGATTCTGCAATACTACTTGACCAGATTTCTTTGAGAGTCATGTTTCTTGGAGCTTGAGTTAATCCAATCTTTGACAACACATTTGCTTCCATGTTCAATTCATAAAATATGTGTAAGTGATATGTGTGAATTCCTCAGTGAAAACCTTGAGTTGTGTTGCTAATGTCAATAAAATGATGTCCCAAACAACCAACCCCTTCATTCAATTAACCATAGGTCGAATCACCAAATACCTGGAGCCTTGTGATGTGCTTCTTGATAGATAGCTTTAGCAGAGCTTTCAAAACAAGTAACTTTGTTCTATTATTGGATATGTTGTCCACACAAGCGGAGAATTCCAGATGATGCCCCTGCAAAATGCCTCCTATAGTGCACTGTTGATCTTTTCCTTGGCTAGCACTATCGAAGAACCCTGAGGTATGGATTTGTGCCAACCACTTCTTCAATGGCCCATGAGGATATCAATGAGATTTAGTGTTCTACATGATTTTTTTTAATGTTTCTTTTTATTTCTCATCGGAAGGTTTTTTTTTGAAGTGGTAAAATTCATCATATTTTAATGGTTAATTTGTAATGAGGATAGTCATCATTAGTTGCTATTTGTGAATGCAGACTAACTTTTCTTTGTTATTCAAGGAAAACCATACCACCTGAAATAACATGTTGGTGGTCTATAAGGGGGCGAACTTTCACTTATGCAAGATGTCTCTAGGTCTTGAGTTGTTAACATGTTTACTTACATCCGAGGAAGATGAGCTCTTTACCAATCAAAAACAATTTTAGGTCTTACTCCAAGACGAAAAGGTGATTTTATCCTCAAGAAAGTCAATGTCCCTTGTAGTCACGTGCTTTCTACTAACATATAGTTTTAATTCCATACATGAGACTAGATATTATCTCGATTGCAATTTAACCTCCTCTTGCCTAGGAGAAGGGTTTATTGTTTTTATATATAATTGCATATATATGATATGAGAAATTAAAAACATTTTATTAACATAAAGCATGTGAATGCTCTATAAGAAAAACAAAAACCTGTCATGATATCGATTTTAAAAACAATCAATCAAAAAATTTTATCCCACTTATTCATATTCCACAACTTGTAGGACTTCTTTCCACACTAACTTGAACAAAAATAATGAAAAAAAAATATGATTAATTGTTTCATTGTTTACCTTGCAAAATACACACCAACTAGGGCCTTTCTCACTTTTGTCCATTATCTCAAGTCAAGATCTTATTTACTAAAACCATAAAAAAATATTCTTGACCTTAAAGCACTATCTAATTTTCAAAGTCTTCCCCACTACACTTTTTCATCTCTTACTTCTTCTCTCACACATATATACATATTCTTTTTAACCATGAAATGAAAATCGAGAAACTAAACAAAATTTATTAACATTACTTATTCTCGACCCTATCTTCATGGCTCAACTTTGAGCAAATTCCAAGAAAGCTTCCCTTCGTATGTAAAGTCCACCCTATCTTCATGGCTAAACTTTGAGCAAATTCCAAGAAAGCTTCCCTTCGTATGTAAAGTCCAACTTTGGGGCTTATGACTTTCAAGATACAAAATGATTGTCAAAAGTCTCATTTGAGAGAAGCGGGAAGCCTCACTTCGCAAAATTTGTTAGGATTCAAAAGATATTGCTTAATCATCATATAACTGGGGGAATCTTTGTTGGAGCAAGACAAGAATCCCGAAGTAAATCTAGTATTGAATCTCTCCTTCTTTTCTCTTTGAATTATATTAAAAGTCGTTGCAAATAAAGGGTTAGGAAAGTTTCAACTTATGGAGATTCAAATTTTCTTATGAATTGGACAATTGGAATATGCATAATTGATGATTTAGGCTTTAAATCATATAATGAATAATCGAGTTTCAGATGTAAGTTTGTTTGAAGTTATTTTTTTCACACATTTAAAAAAACCAAACATACATGCAAACATTTTGTCAAAAGAAGCCTTGTTTTTGTTTTTGAAAGAGGGTATGTTTGCATTATAAGAGTTTAAAGACATTATGATAGTCTCAAAGATTTCAAAGTCTTTTTTTTTTAATTTATGTTAGATAACTATGTTATTTCTAGTCATATTTCTTGTAGAATTAGGTTTTGTTATAGGTCCCGTTAAAGTATTTTGAGGTTGGTTTGACAAGAGTATTGTGTAATGGATAATCAATACTTTTAATTTTTTAATTTTTATAATTAGATGATATATATTTTTATTTTATTTTAAAAATATCGAATATAATGTGTGTGTGTTAATTGAGTTTATTTTGAGTGGTTGGGAGGAATGATTGCTATCCTCTCCATCGAGAGATGTTGAACTCTTAACGAGTATATTATTATAATGGATTTGAACCATATTGAAAAGTATTTTGGAGTTTTCTTCAAACAATGTAACCTAGAAAAGTGAAGATATACAAATAAGGTGAGTTGCAAAAAGGCATACAAATAAGCATGTTTTATCAAGTAAGAAAAGCACATTTAATTGCGAAAGTATGAAGTTAAAAAAACTAGATAAAAGTTTTGAAAGTTTATTTACATTTCAAATGATTAAGTTGCAATCAAATATCAACGCTTTAAAGGAAAGGCTCATTACATAAATGCATCATAATTTTTTTTAAACGATTAGACAACAAAATTGAGAAACAAGATTTATTTATATCGTATAAAAGAGGATTTTACCATAAAGATGGATTGGTATATGCAATTTTTCCCTTGACAAACATGTATATATGCGAGCAGTCTTCCTTTAGGGTGCGTATATACACGATTTGTGCTCAAACAATCACGTACATCATCTCTTTAGTCTTGTTGGCTGAGTTTGGTTGGTTTTTGAGTCTTCTTGGGTCCTGTTATCACATAAAGCTGTCAAAAGGTTGCAGGGCGATCCAGTTCTTTGCTTGCGCGGGTATCAGCCTTGAACACAAAGCGCAACTTTCATAGAAGTCCTTTTCGAGCTTAAAATACAAGCAGGCAAACAAACTTATCTTCCAATGATGGAGAACCATCAGGAAAATCAGATTGATGGTTTGCAAGTATTCGAGATCTAAAAGTTGCTCGAAGTTTAGTGCCAGTGCAGAGGCCCGAGATCAAAGGTTGGGAAAAGATTTAATCTGGGCCACAGATCTTGAGGAGATAGGTGGCAGTCAATTTGAGGTTTCGCGGAAATGACTATTTGGAGTTTTGAAATGAGGCAAGGGAAAAATCCCCGATGGCCGAAACCCGAAATAGATTTGGACCGTTAAATTCAGAGGGAGGTATGGCGTCAGAAAAGCAGGTTCGCGGTCTCGCGAATCAAATTTTTGAGAATGGAGCACAACGCAAGTTCGCGTAGCGCGAACTTGCGAAGCGCTCAAGAGTGGGCCCAGGATCACAACCCAAAGTCATATGGAAGCCAGTCCATAAAAGAGATTGAGCACCCATCACATGAAGCTGATAGTTCGGGGTTTTCAGTGAGAAGCCTCAACTGTCGGATGGAAAGCATATCCAACCGTTGATTTGAGTTGGGCGTTTTCGTCAAATCGAGAATCAGGGGTGTTGTGGTCAAGTGATATGAGGATCCCGAAAAGACGAAGTCCCTAAGTTCCTGTGGGGATAAGCGCCAAGTCGTGGCCCGAGGTCACATGCAAGAATGTGCAGTGGAAAAGAAGATGACACCTGAAGCCTTGGAAGCGCGAAGGAAGGTGCAATTTTCACGAGAGCCGCGCCAAGGCCGAAGACCGTCATGATAGTAGCAAATGAGATCATCATGGTTTCAGAGCGCTAGGTTGATGCGAAGAACTGGCAACATCCCATGGAAGCTTCTGAGCATTCAAATCCTCGTCCTAATCCCGATGAAGTAGTTAATAAAGAGGAGGGGTGGTGGTTGAAACCTCGTATCACCTCATAAATGGAAAGCATGGAATGCCTGCTCGTGGAGGCAGATTGTCAGCCCAAAGTTGCTCGAGGATGGTTTTTCTTGCAAAACCCATACTGATTTGAGTTTGCGTCTGACAAAGGAAGGCACACACAGTCCGACAGAGCGGGTGCAGACTAGAAACTTTGAATGCAAGGGACCGATCACGCTCATGGTGGTTGCAACAATTCTCAGTATATGTATGCAGTTTTTATATTTTGTAATGGTCGAATGGTTGAGCTAGGCTCCCTGCTATTGTAATATTTTGATTAAGAACAACTGGTTCTCTGGGTATGTATTTGTTTTTGAGACATCTTGGTTAATCTAAGTCAACTTTCTTACTCCATCTTATTTGCCTCTGATACTGAGAGAGTTCATGATTGACTGATTCACATGGTTTGTTATGACTGTATTATGATGAATGTTGTATTATAGTGTTGTTATAGTTTCTTTGAGATTTGAATTCAAGAGGATCTTGCGTTTAAGTTTTTCCTCCTTAGGCTGTTGGAAGACCTGATGTCCACAACAGACCTCTACACTCTCCTCACCAAAGTCTTCCCTCTATTCATCCTTACTCCAACTTACTGACTGAAGTTGATTCCAGAACTCAATTGCTTGTGCATACCAGTCCAGGTTTCTGAGTTAGAACGTTATTATCATTGAGTCTTCTCCATTTGACCACCTAAAACTCATTTACATTTACTGTATAAAATGATGGGTAATGGGCTTATCCTCATTACAATCAGAGGGTTATTCCTAGTGCTATTAGGTCCTTATCCTGATTGTGAAGGGCTTACATAGTGATAGGAAGCCTTTCTATTGTTGAATTTTTTCTTGGTTTTATTTCTTATCATCTTTTTCATTGGTTGTCCTTGCACATTGGTCTTAGTGTTTTATTCTTAGTGTCTTTCTTGGCTTGTCTCTTTTTTCTTGCAGTAGGGTATGCCTGTGAAGTTTCTATTTAGTCCTTGCATTTTCTTTTCTTTATATCGAAAATACAAAAATATTTTCTTATTTTCATTATGGCATTTTCACTTTTGATTACATTGCATTGATTTTGACACATGTGGAGAGATTGATTTTCATTGAAATTGTAGAGATTGCATTGGGAAAATTGCATTTAGAAGCATATCATATCTTTGAAATTCAAGACTAGTACTAAGCACTGTTTTTATATTTGTATGCTGAGTCGTAAAACCATCATTTTCATGACCAAACCTCTTGAGTAAGCATAAGCCAATAAAATTAATGTTGATTAATTAAAATTGATTAGAAACAATTTTATTTTTCAGGGTACACAAACAAGTATAGGACATAGGGCCTTGGAATATGATTCTTGTGAGTAAACTTCTCCAAGGCTATTAAACTAAACATATGTGTTTAATCAAGGAGTTGTGAAACCAATTGTGTAATCAGTGCCATCAGGAGGATCCTCTTACACTAGAGTTAAGAATGAGGTCAAACAAAGTTGGTTGCAGAGATAACTCTCTAATACCTTATTAGCATCATAGATATTTATGGGGTTCTATTCATATTTGGGGGTCTAGCTATTACTTTTACCTCCGTGAGAGGCAGTGCTTTTGAGATTTCGGGCTTTGTTACCTTCCCATACGGTGGACCAGACTTACGACTGTTCACATGCACATTGGTTATATTGTGGTGACTCTGGTTGCTTGACATAGGTAGCCACACATTTACCTGCAGGGGTTATTCTGCAGGTACCCTGAGTTAGATAAGGGTTGGAAAACACACAACCTTTATGGAGGATTACCTCTCCGGGGGGATCTGAACGAATGCGCTATTAATCCCATGAGGGCCCTTTTAACCGATTCTGATACCTCCAATATTTTGAAGGGAGTCTCAGGCCCCTCTTGGGCGAGACATAACTACTCTAGTGAGGGGGGCCCCTTTGCAACCACTATATCCTGTTAGTGTGCATTGACATCTTTTATTTATTTTGGTGTGCTCTTTGATTATTAGTTGGCCATAGGATTTTGTATTATATCTCGAGTCTTGAGTCATCGTGGAGAAAGACCAATCTCCTCATTGGTCTCGCCATTTTTTGAAGTTACCACCACATCTTGATCCTTTACCGAAGCTGCCTTCTAAAAGGCATAGAGTTAACACACATGGTACATATATCTCCACCTCCCAGACTCGTGATCATCTAGTTATGAGTACTGAGTCAATCCCAAACGTCTCAAAGATTCCTTCAACTCCCTTTTCTTCTATGATTAGTGGGATCCCTTCAACTCCTTCATCCTTGATAGTGGGGGTGTCGGATGTCCTCGCCTCTAGTGCTACCCAACCTGTGAGTTCTACTCGACCCACAGGAACAAACCCTTTCAGATATATTTTTTGTATTCCAAGTCATGATTCTTAGCCAATACCTTCGGCCTCTAATCCCCTTACTTTTGGTATGCCCAACATGACGTCACAACTCTCAGCCTCTGTTTCAACGACTAATGCAAATCCTAATTTTGGGTCTGGGGGCATGATGCCTCCTTATGCTCCTTTCTCGTTTGGTGGAGGTCATATTCCCCAAGTGAATCCTACAGTTGGAGGTTGGAATCCTCTTTCATCTGGTCCTAATCCTAGTTTCAATGCTCTGGGATGGAGTGATCAACTGGGCGGATAGTTCACTTCTATATTCAGTTCTTTATCCCCTATTACTCCATGCCGATTCTAACAACCACATTTATTACAGAGAATCCCCCTCTATCCTCTGGAGTTACATCCAAAGGAAGTCAATTGCACACTATGGGAAACCCCCAACACAGAGTCCCTTCGGATGGGGACAACATATATAACCCTCATCTTGTCGCTTCCATGGGTATGGTGCCCATACAACCTTTCATGAATCAGTTTTGAGGAGGATATTATCCTACCGGACAGGGCCATGGTATATACAAGAACCCTGGATGGTATGCAATCCCTCAACCCCAATCTTTCCTGGGAGCATGGGCTCAAACACGGCAACCCCGAATCCCTTTTCTGGCCACGCTTAATCTGCCAATTTTTTCAAAATTAGTGAATGAACATATGCATCACGATTCGTCATGCCCCCCCATCCCCACCAATCTTCCTTTGGACATTCCAAAATTCGAAGGAAAGACTACTGAGGATCTAGGTGATTGAGTTACTACTTTTCATATATGGTTCTCATCCAACTCCCTAAATTACGATTCTATTCGTTTGAGGCTATTTCAATGCACCCTCATGGGGGTTACCATGAAATGGTACATTGATATACCGGGGGGAACATACAAAACCTTTAATCAAATGATATCGGTCTTTCTCAACCACTTCCAGCTGTCGGTTCATTACAACGTCATCATAGAACTTTTGTTGGCCTTCCACCAAGATAAAGCCACACATATCTCAGACTATATCCAAGAGTGGCATAGACAGAAGAGGTTTATCACAACCTACATTATAGAGTTTCTGTTGGAATGGTTCCTTAAGTCATTATTTCCTTATATTTCGAAGGATGTCTCTACATCCGAAGCAACATCTCACGAAGAAGCTATTTTCAAAGCCCAACAATTGGACCTCATATATGCTCAATCTGGGATGCTTTATGAAATTATTCCTAACACACCATGGTCAAACTATGATCCTAGACAAAATCCCAGGCCTCATGTCGATGGCATCATATGATCTACAAATTCTAAGTCTATAGACTTGGTGATGAACCAATTGAAATATTTGTCTCTAAGCTAGTGTGTAGCAAGACAAGCTTCGGCTTTGTCCTCCACCCCCATCCAGTCAACAGATGTGCATTCTATATAGTTATCGGTTAGCCCAAATGGTAGCCAACAACCAGTAGGAAATAAAAAGAAAGGACGAGGTAATAATCGTAAGGGTGGGAAAAATAATAATAAATCCAAGGACAACACTAACAATGATAGATCAAATAATAATGTTGGTGAGGGAAAGAAAGAAAAGTGGAAGGTGAAGTTTCCTTGTAAAATTTGTAAAGATGATCACCTTACCCACCTATGCACCAAAATTGAGAAAGCCTTGGGGCTCTTATCACAACCGCTTGCTATGCTGACAAATCCATTTCCACATAATCAACACATGGCCTCAGGGACTTCCAACACTGGAAATGCGTCGGGCGAGATTCAAAACCCCTTGGGACATGAAGGTGGCCATCTATGTATCAATATGGTCAAGTCCCAGAATGATTTAGCCACTCGATCTCGTGATTACGGTTCTTCACAAACTCTCATAGGTCTAGAGTCTCCTCCTCCTCTGGAAACACCCTTGCAGATCGAAAAGCCGGAACCTCCACCTCATATTTCGAAAGGAGTATTAAAGCACTCTACCCACAATCCTAATGCCAGAGCCGCCCAAAACTATTCGATTGTTGAAGATCTGGGCCAAACCCCTTGTGCTGTGTCGGCTTTGGAGGTGCTCTAGATGTGTCCTTCATATATGAACTCCTTGTTATCTGCATTAGAATATATAGACCATGTGGCTAGAAGGTTATCAAGTTTGACGTCACAGATGTTAAGCCTTGCTTACCTTACCACGTGGCCTTCCAAATCCGTGTGGAGTACATGAAAATTACCATCGAACATATTGTAATTGATGAAGGTGTTGCGACATGTGTGATGTCCCTAACCTGTTGGAAAGCCATTGGCTCTTCGACCTTGTCCCAATCTATGACTATGTTGACTGCATTTGATGGGCCTTCGTTTCAACTCCACAAAATTCTTCCTGTTTTTCCAATCCAGTTAGGTGGGAAGACAATGGAGGTTGATGTCGATGTGGTTGATGCACCTCTCAACTACAATTTACTACTAGGGCGTAATTAGACTTATGCCATGACAACAATCGTGTCGTCCATTTTCCGCACTTTGTGTTTTCCTCACGAAGGGAAAATAGTGACGATTGATCAATTTTCCTTTGTGCATGCTAGTCCTAGTGACGATTGATCAACATTTTTCAAAATGTGTCCTAAAATGTTGGTATTTTCGCAAACAAAATCATAAAAAGGGAAAAAAATTGAAAAGGGGAGGAAAAATAGAGTTGGGTAATAAAAAAATCAAGGGGAAAAACATGGTTGTTACAAAAAATAATAATAATAAAAAAGAGAGCATAACTTTAAAATATTAAAGAAAAGGATAGTTAATAAATAAATAAATAAATAAATACCCTCCCCAAGCTCCTCCTTTTAAATAAATAAATAAATGAACTACCCACAAATGAAAAGTTATTATGTCTGTGTGTGAGAGGTAAAATGAATTTAAAAAACCAAATTATGAAAAAATGAAATAACAAAAATTAAAAAAAATTAAGAACAAAAAAATAAAAAGAAAAAAAATTACATAATTTGTTTGTGGGGAGAAATTCCTGCAATCACCCCACTCCTGTCACTCTCATTCACCTCCCCCCATTGCGCTTGGTCTCCTCCCCACCCCCAAACCCCATATTGGTTGCAATAAGGATGGGGGGTACGATAGTTGGGGGGAGGAACAATTCCAAGATCATAAAGAGCCCCAATCAACAATCAACTCATGAAGACAAAACATGTGTCACAATTGGGATTTGAACTTGGGTGGACATGATAATGTTCCTCTTTTCAACCACCTAAGTTAAATCCAATTGATCGTTCAAATGGGGAACCTATGTTCAATGATCCTAAATTTTTAGATAACTATATTGAAAAAATGCCCGTTGTGATGAAAAGGAAATATGTATTATATCAGATTCCATATTAGAAGCATATTAAGATTGGCCACTTACTAGATCCCATGCATATCTTCAAAAATGTTTCATCTTCTTTATGGGGGCTCATATCATAAAAAAATGGTGGCACATTGGTTGTTATGAGAGATCTTATTTCTTTGAATACTAAAAGGAAACATTGACCAAGAAAATAATGTAGAGGAGAGGATGATCCCTCTTGGTCTTTTAAAGAAGGTGATGTCTCATGGATTTGGAAGAAAGATGGTTTGTCTTTGAAAATGATGTTTTAAAAAACCACAACAGACAAGTTAAAACAAAAAACAAAAAAAAATATATATTAAATGAATTTAAAAATATTATTGAAAAAAAAACTTTTTTTTTTTTTTATAAAAAAACAAATTGAAATTGAAATTGAAATAACAAGAATTTAAAAAAAAATAAACATAGAAAATAAAATAAAAAAATCTCATAGTTTCAGGGGGGGTTGATTCTCGGAATCATACCTTGACCCACCCTCGTCAATCATATTCCCCTTCCCCTATGTTTCTTTCCCACCCTCACCCCGATTGTGGTGGAGGTGGGGGGAGGAGAAATTCTAGGCTCACAAATAACCCCAATTAACAATCGATTCATGAAGAGCGAATGTGTATTACAATTGGGATAATCAATGTTGAGAGGACAATGTTACTCCTTTCAACCACCCGAGTTAAACCCAATTGACCATTCAAATGGGGAACCTATGTTCAATTATCCTAAAGTTTTCGATGGCTACATTGATAAAATGCCCATTGGGATGAAAAGGAAATCTATATTTTATGAGCTTCCATATTCGAAGCATCTTAATATTGGGCACTTACTAGACCCCATGCATATATTCAAAAATGTTTCTTCTTTATGGAGGCATATATCATCAGAAAAAATGACACATTGGGTGTTAGGAGAGATCTTATCTCTTTGAATACTAAAAGGAAACATTGGCCAAGAAAAGAATGTAGAGAGGTTGGTCCCTCTAGGTATTTTAAAGAAGGTGATGTCCCATGGATTTTGAAAAAATATGATTTGTCTTTGGAAAATATGTTATATTGGGTGTTATATTTCATCTTCAATTTTTTTTCATCTTCTTTATAAAAACACATATAATAAAAGTGACACATTGGTTTTTAGAAGAGATCTTATTTCTTTGAATATTAAAAGGAAACATTGACCAAGAAAATAATGTAGAGGACAAGTTTCATGGAATTGCAAGTCTATATTCTTATGTGACCTAGGTGATGAGATTGACTTAAAGTCCAGGGTTGTCTCATTTTGTTGGATGTTCTTCAAGTTGGAGAGGTACATGAAAAAGTTGAAGGATTTTGTTCAACAAAGTAAAAAACTCGAGGGGTCTATGGTGGAAGGGTACATAATTTATGAGTCATTCTATTATAGTAATGAGTAAATCAATCAAATCATCAACGCACCAAGTGGACTCATCTGGGATGAACATTGAGATGAGGAAAAAAGGGAAGGGGAGCTACTCCAAACCAATGGAAAAAGGCACATGATAAAAAGTAAATCACTCAATGTATTTTGTCAATTTGTTACACACTAAATATTTACACTGAACTTTACAATGTATATTTGATATCATGTTATTTGTTTTGATTCCATGAATATATCAATGATTTTTCCCCGAGGTTTAGCTCAATTGATCTAGATCAAGTTATAAGTTTTTCATGTTTGTTGCTGGTCACAGGTTCGACTCTCTTGAATCCCCTAGGATGAGGCCCCATAATTAGGGTCGACGGTTTACCCCACTTACCATCCATGGAACATGGGGAATTATTGAAAGGTTTCTCCTTGAGTACATTTCCTCGAAAAAAAAAATATCAACGAGTTCAAAAAATGATTCCATGAATAAAAAATTATTTACAGTGTGAAGGAAATGCAACCATGAGTCACATTGTATGAACAGAAGAGAAGGAAATTGGAAAAAGATGGGAAAGATCCATATGGTTGAACAATAAAAGCATGACTTATCTAATCATTTAAAAGAAAATATGCCAATGATTTATCCCAATTGTTGGGTGGCTAACTAGATTAGAGAGAAATATGGTGCGTCTAATCATTACCCATGTGGTGAAGAGGATGCACTAAATAGAAGGATCGGGTGCAACAAATATATAATAATCTTAACTCTATTTCAATTGTTCATTTTGTAATGCATGTTGAATTATAACATGTATTATGTTTTTTTATTAATACTCAGGTTATTGGACATATGCCATTGTCCTCTGTTCACATTTTTATAAGTGAGGGAGATAATTAAGGTGATGGGAACAAAGAGTGATGTGTACATGTTTTATTTCAACATTTATGTTGTGGATGTGTCATTTTATTATGGTTTTCCATAATTGGCCAGAAGAAAAATTTGAATAATATTTTTTGTTGGGACTTAGAGACCAACCAATTGAATCTTGATTAGCATTAGTACATGATCCAATTGGATCAAACACTATTTGAAAATAGTTTTGTTTAGAAAAAAACGTGTTTCAAATATTTCACAGCGTATTTGATTTGATTGTACACATTCAAATTTCGATTGATATGTTTATCCATTCGAATAATAGAAGGGTTGAACCATTCTCTTTGACTTTTTCTCCAACTTTATGAATGCTGATAAATTATATATTTTATTACATTATTAAAACTTTCATTTTCTATCCAATTTGTTCAAATTTGATCCTTTAGATTGTGATTGGACCCGTTCATAAAATATAACCTATTATGTGTTGGATAGGGATTGGAGGTTTGTCTTGAGACACTATCGGAGATAAAAAAACGTGTTTGAAAACAACAATGTTATCGTGCCCAATGATGGACATAATTAGGGTGATGGGAACGAAGAGTGATGTGCACATGTTTTATTTCAACATTTATGTTGTGGATTCCATTTTATTATGGTTTTATATAATTGACTAACTATGTATGCATTTTAATTATCCAAGTGTTTGTTAGTTTTGCAATTATGTAATGACATTTATTCATAAAAATGATCGAACCAAATCATGGTAGAGAATAAAAGTATAATTAGTGGTGATTTCACATTCATATTTAATGAGTATATTTAGGCATTATTTGTTATTCCCAAGTTTCAATAATTTCAAAAACTTAATACAAATACAAAAATTATTTTTTCTTCATTTTATGATGTTGAATACAAGAAGTTAACATGCATTTATAGCCATGGTTTTGAAAAAAATATGTTTTTGAACTTCCATCTCATTAATGAATTATAAATCATTTTTAATTATAATATCTGCATGTCATCTATTTTTGTAAGAATAATATTAACAACTATTGTTGTCAATGTCACTTTAGTTGAAGGTATTTTTTAATCTCTTTTTGTATTTAATATAGAAAATTAGAAATATTTTCATGATTTAATATGCAAGATGTTATCACTATATTGTTAACCTCATAATTATAAAGTTCTATAGTTTAAGCATTTTCTTAGTTTAAATATTTTTAGAAGATAGTTTATTCTAGTTTGTTATGATAAAGACACCTAGCTTCTATGTAAAGAACACCCATCATACTCATGTGATTATGTGATTGGTTGTTCTCCTAGAATTTAGTTTAGAGTTGAGCTATACAAACTATCTCTTTCTTCAAGTGAGGTTAAGTAGGTTTTGAGTCCTCCTCTTTGTAATATTTCTTTTGATATTAATAAAATTATAAGCCCGAGGATGCTTGCTGAAATTTATCATGGTATTAAAGCCATGTTGAAAGAGTCATGGTGATGAGAATTCTATTATGATGAAAGAGTCATGGTGATGAGAAGACCATAATGGATGTGTGAAGAAGAAGACTCCAAAGCTTAAACTAGGTTCCTTCAACAAACAAAACAAAATCTTCAAGGAGGTATTATGTTATTTCAAGTCAGGAAAATTATTTGCAAGTCATAAAATTATTTGAAATTATTTGTGAAATAAACTAGAGCTACCATTTTTTTTAAATCTTCATGATTTTTTCTAGATTTTATAAGCAAATGTCTAGATATATATCTATATCTTGTTGGACACACCGACCACACTGAGAGGGGCGGTGAATAATTGTGTGGATATTTTTACACTTCTTTCAAAACTTAGTTAGCAACCACTTCAAACATTATTATTCATTCACAATTACCTACTTGAACATATCAACACCATACATCAATAATAGAGAATTACAAGCCATCACCATAATGAACACAAAGAACACCGGATATATGTGTAATATTTTTGTATTATTTGTTTACATGAAGACTAAAATATACGAGGTTTATCATCACCAACTAAAAACATAACCAACTCCAAGAGAATACCAAATCCCAATATAAGACCCAACTTGCAGATCTTAGCACCAATTGAGATGTGAGGAATCCAACCCTCAAGTACAAGACCCATCTTATAGATAGAAAACAATCTGTCAAATCTTCTATACAGGTCCACAACCTGTATATGCTGCAACACGTGTATGTATGCACCATGTTCTCATTCAATTCACGTATGTACGCGACCTATCCTATGGCAGCCTGTGTACACACTAAAAAACCTAGGGTTTCTAGTTTTCTGCAACTTTGAAACTTTGTTGCCACTGTCACATCTGCTTGTACCTTGTCACTGCATCCAACCCGTGCCATCTGTACCATGTAATCAATGAAGAATATCCAAAAACCTATGCATGTCCCTCATGTATACATCATCATACAACATAGATACCCCTCATCCATATCAAAACTGTACCATACATAAGAATGTTTCTTACTCAGTGAACCAACTAGCATATACCATATCCAGATCACACAAAAAAACCATTCCAAGAATGCTTCAAGAATTCACCATACCATAAGTAGATCTAAGGATAAAAAAAAATGTAACCATACCAGAACTTCTATAGATGATCTGGACCTATAGAGTGTTGACCTGGGAACTTGCTTCAGACTCCAGAGACCTGGAACCAACATCTACTTAGGTTTTCATGCCATTTTCAGCTGTACAAGAACTTCCCTTCAACATATTGCACATGTACGTTACCTCATCCATTGTATACCATGTATGTACGTGACCTCCTCCAATGCAACATGCATACACTTCAGAAACTAGGTTTTTTCTGAAACTCCAAGATTTTTTCTGTCAACCCTCTTCAGAATTGCATAACTTTAGATGTATCAATGAGTACCTGCCATAAACCTTTCACCAAATGATAGATATTCAATATGCTCAAATTTCATCCTCATAAGAGACCCTTGCTCTCTTATTTATACTCTCCAAGTGGCTTCCTCTAGGGGTTATCTTCTAAATAACTTCCTTCTTTTAGGGATAATCGAATTCTAAATAATTTGTCCACTTACAACCACCTTATCAACAAATAGTAAATTCACCACTTCTAGTTGCAACTAATTTATTTTTAATTATTTTCTTTTTGCAACAACTTAACCCATGATTAACTCCTAGTTACAACCACTTTGACTAGTCAACTTCTTATAGGAACTTCTAGAATAATTTGACTTCCTTGACCTTATAGGGACTTCTAGATAACTCATGAGGGTTCTCCAACTTCACTAAACCATATCTCCTCAACTGTGAGGAACTACGTGACGTACCACATATAACCGAAAATGACACGACATGTGCTATCCATATAGAATAGTTTCACTTTAAAATTCATTGACCTTCATTACATTATTCCTCAACCAAACTTGAGTTCCTTAACCACATGGATAGGACTACTCAACCACTTAACCATTTGGACTTCGCAAAGTGTCTTCCCATGAGGGATTTCACCATAAGGGGACCACTTTGGAGTTCATACATTTGTTACTTCCTATCAACCATGACATGACATCAATGATAAACCTTCCTTTGGTATCATCCTTGACATCAATGAAAACACATCACTATGACACCACTTGACATCAATGACAACATAGTACAACAATATCCCCCTTTGGAATTGATGTCAACACCAACATTGATGTCAAAACTTAGACATGGAAATGCTCATGCCCCCCTTGTGATCATTCTTCCTCATCAATGTTTCTATCTCTACCCCTTTGACATCAATGGAAAAGGGTATATCTCTTTGGGGTTCCTCCCCTCGAATGAACTCTCCTTGGGGCTGCTCTCCTTTTCTACATTGTCATGTTCTTTCTCTTCATCTGAATAATCTCTCGCCCTTTGACAAAGGATATCACTATGAAGCAATGCTGATGGCATGGATGATAATTCTCCCTTTATGATCATCTCCATCATCTCTCCTCCTGGAATTATAGATTTGAAACCAATCATGGGAAAAATAATAACTCCCCTTGTGGGTATGTCTCCCTGTGTCTTCTCTACAAGATGCTATGTAATCATTGTTAACAATATGCTACCACTGTAATCTGCTTCTGCCGCGGATGTTGCTGCTTTACCAAAACACTAATCAACTACTCAACAATATTGCATCAAGAATACCATGATCTGTTATTTCTTTGATGATCCTTGGACATGTCCATGCATCAACCATGTATTAACTTGTACCTCAACTTGTACCATCAAGCATGCACCAAACCTGTACCAACATAAGTGCATCAATTATGCACAACACAACCTGACACATCAATCTCATCAACCAAATCATATCTATTCACCAAGATCAATCACCAAGGAAACTCTCAACCATATGAAAAATATCACCAAGATGTGCATCAACCAATACTACTCACAAACATCAACAAAATGTAGCACAATTAAGATGTGCTTCTAAAAGTATATCCATACATATATGCCATATCATCCATAAACCATGTGCCAACTAGAAAGTGCCTCTAACAATGTACCAAGTATGAATATATATCAAGCTATGACTCATCAATATGTACTGACATCACCATACCATACACCTCATGTATGCGCCAACTCATCAGCTGTATGTCCCAATATGCAAGTCAACCATATGCCAAATGTGTACCAAGAATATATCAAGACCACCAACAAGTGCCTCTATTAATGTATCAATACCAATAACATCATCAAACATACAACATGCTCAATAAAAAGTATCTCAATCATGTACCCAACATGTACATCAACCAAATGTCAAGATATACCTCTAACAATACATCACACTATCATAAACCCTTACATCAAATTATGTGCCAAAAATTCACCAACAATATGTCCCGATATTTATCTTCAAACATGAACTAACAATATACCAAGATCATCAAGAAATTTTTTCTCACAATACACCCCAAGATATATCAATAGATCTCACATATGTACCAACCATGTACTACAACATATCTACCTCAGAAACATCAAGAATAATGTAGCCAATGGTGCCTCTAAACTTATACCAAGAATGTCCCTCAATAGATCAATGACATACCTTTAGATAATATCATAATACCCATGATATACCTCATAAACAACCTTACTGATAAGTACCAGCATTGTACTTTACCAGAAATGCATCAATCCACACACTAGGGTTTGTACCATGCATCCAAGATCGGCCTCAAACATATGCTCCAAAACTCAACCATATATTATCACCATACATTCATTGAACAAACAGACAAGCATACCTTTATTCATGAAAACCTCAAGCATACCATCTCAGACCTTGTATAAACTATGATGTACCATCAAACCATGCTGCAACTCATCCATACACCTCTTTTACAAATATTTACCTCAGGCACGTGACCTTTCCTCCTACATCTCACATATGTACGAGACCTTTACATACAACGACTCATGTATGTATGTGACCTTTACATACAATAGCTTGCGTATGTACACAACTATGCCTCATAAAACACTTAATCTTGCCTCAATGTATCCATTATTTATGCTTTCATTCATGTCTGGTTGTTCAGTCTTGTTCATCCACTTTTGAGAGTGTCCTATTCTTTGAGTACTTGTTCTTTCAACTTCCATCCTTTCAACATTGTCTTTATTCCATGATCTTCTTTCCATATTGTATGAAACATTCATCATTGACCATCTTCTTGCATTCCAACAATCTCAGGATTTGTTGCTAAACTCACTGCAGTTGTAACATCTCATGGTGTGACAATGTGCCCCACAAGATTACATCTCTAACATCTTAAAATGCTATTGAATCTTCCAACATCTTTCCTTGCATAATGTCTGCAATCCAAAGATTTGTGACCATATTTATTACATGAGAAATAATGACCATTGAAAACATATTCATACCTTTGCTTTTGTGTCAACCTTGAAGGTATATCTGTTCTAAATTTTCTTTCAAGTGTAGAACTGGCTTCTTGGTGTCTTCCTTGTTCTAATATTATGAAGGTTTCCTTGCTTTGTGCAGCATGGCTTTCACCCTTTGAAAATGAAGGACCTACATCATGCTTCTTAGAAGTGCCAACTTCATACTTTGCAACTTCTTTGTTGTATCAAAGACCTGAATTATCATTTGGTGATATTTGACTATCCAAGATTTCATCCAAGATTGTTGAAATGTTCATGAACTTGATATGAGTGTTTGACTTCTCTGCTTTCCTTCTGAGATCAACAACTTTTGCTTCCAGCTTATGGCATGATTCTTCCTTTTCACTTACCTAATTCTTCGATAGTTCCTCTATCCTTTTGGATTCTTCAATTTGGGTCTTCAAATTGACATTAATTTCTCTTGTTTCTTTAAGCCCATCATTTACCTTCTTCTTTTCTTCTTCTTGATTAATTATATCAATCCTTAGTCTCTTGATCTCTTCTTTTTTTTCTTCTAATTGAGTCCTTTTCTTAGATATGACCTTTTCAGTTGTTTCACTTTCTTCTTGTTTCTTGAGCATTTGTTTTAGTGCCATGAAATTCCTTTGGTACTTTTCTAGAGCTTCCTTAGTGATTTTTTCAATATCCTCAAAAGCATATGAATCATATTTGGTTTCATTGCTAACTTCTTCTAAACCATCTAGAACTTTTTTTTTAAGCTTCAAAAAATCTTCTAGAGATTCTTCTTTAGTTGGAGGAGAACATTCAACATCATTGCATTTATAATTATTGCAATCAGAAGATTTTGGAGAGTCTTTACATTCATTGATGACTGAGTCTTGATATGCCTTCTCTAGCTTTAGCCGTAGGTCCTTGGTGGAGGTACATTGTCCTATGATTTCTTTGACAGAACTTGAGAGTCCATTGAAGATAGTAATGAATGCCACTACATTGTTCTTCTTTTCTTCCTTTTGAGATGCAAATTTTGACTATTTCTTCGAGGGAACTGATCCAACAAAAATTGTATCCCAAACACTTTCTCCTTTTGACATCAAATACCCTTTCATTTTTATTCTCCATGATGATTAATCTATCTCATTAAATAAGGGAACTTCATCTACATGTTCATCCATTTTTGTGTCCATGGACCTCCTTCAAGATTGTAAGGCTTATAGTGAAGTCCTGCTCTGATACCAATTGTTAGACACACCGACCACACTAAGAGGGGGGGGGGGTGAATTAATGTGTGGCTCTTTTTACACTTCTTTCAAAACTTAGTTAGTGACCGCTTCAAACATTATTATTCATTCACAATTATCTACTTGCATATATCAACAACATACATCAATAATGGAGAACTATAAGCCATCACCATAATGAACAAAAAGAACACCATATATATGTGTAAGATTTTTGTATTCTGTGTTTACATGAAGACTAAAATCTTTGGGTTTTATCAAAACCAACTAAAAAGAGCACCAAATCCAAGAGAGTACCAACTCTCAATACAAGACCCAACTTGCAGATCTCATAACCAACTGAGATGTGAGGAATCGAACCCTCAAGTATAAGACCCAGATAATAGACATAAAAAAAAAATCTATAAAATATTCTCTATAGATCTGTGACCTGTATATGTTGCAACACACATATGTACATGCCCTATTCACTTTCATCCCACATATGCATGCCACCTGTCCTCTAGAATCCTGTGTACACCCTCAGAAAACTAGGGTTTCTATTTTTATGAAACTCTGAAACTTTGTTGCCTCTATCACATCCACTGTAGCCTATCACTACATCCAACCTATGTCATATGTACCATGTCATCAATGAAGCATCTCCAACAACCTATGCATGTCCCTCATGCATACATCGTCATACAACATAGATATCCATCAACCATATCAGAACTATACCATACATAAGAATGTTTCTTTCTCAGTCAACCAACCAACATATCCCATATCCAGATATCACAAAAAGCCATGCCAAAAATGATTCAAGCATTCACCATACCATAAGAAAATCTAAGCATAAAAAGAAACATGTAACCATACCAGAACTTATTTAGATGATATGAAACTGTAGAGTGCTGACATGGGAACTTGCTTCAGACTCTAGGGACCTGACACCAACATCTACTCAAGTTTTCATGCCCTTTTCAGTTGTATGCGACCATCGCTTCAACATATCACATATGTATGCTACCTCATCCACTGTATACCATGTATGTACACGATCTCATCCACTGCAACACACGTACACTTCAGAAACTAGGTTTTTTTTTTCTGAAACTCCGAGATTTTTGCCATCAACCCTCCTCAGAGTTACATAACTTCAGATGTATAAATGAGTACCTGCAATAAACATTTCACCAAATGATAGATATTCTATATGCTCAAAATTAATCCTCATAAGAGACCCTTTCGCTCTTATTTATACTCTCCAAGTGGCTTCCTCTAGGGGTTATCTTCTAACCAACTTCATTCTTTAAGGGATAACCCACTTCTAAGTACTTTTTCCACTTACAACCACATTATCCACAAATAGTAAATTCAAAACTTCTAGTTGCAACTAATTTATTTTTACTTATTTTCTTTTGCAACAACTTAATCCATGATTAACTCCTAGTTGCAACCACTTTGACTAGTTAACTTCTTCTAGGAAATTCTAGAATAATGACTTCTTTGACCTTCTAGGGACTTCTAGATAACTCCTGAGTGTTCTCCAAATTCACTAAGCCATATCTCCTCAACCGTGAGGAACTACGTGAAGTAGCACATATCATTGGAAATAGAACGAGATGTACTAACCATGTAGAATAGTCTCACTTGCAAATTCATAGACCTTCATTACATGATTCCTCAACCAAACTTGAGTTCCTTAACCACACTTCTAGGACTACTCAACCACTTAACCATTTGGACTTCACAAAGCGTCTTCCCATTCAGGATTTTACCATAAGGGGACCACTTTGGAGTTCATCTATTTGGTACTTCCTATCAACCATGACATGACATCAATGATACAACTCCCTTTGATATCAACCTTGACATCAATGAAAACACATCAATATGACACCACTTGACATCAACCCTTTTACATCAATCCTTTGACATCAATGACAACATAGTACAACAAATCTGTTTTTTTTTTTAGATATCACAAATTTGTCTTATATCTAAAGTTTTTTTATATAAAATTAAAAAAAAGGGACTGCTCATTGTAAAAATTGCCAAGATTTATTAAAATATAGAAATTGTGAAGCCAAGAAACATAGGCAATTGGCAAGATCGATCCATAAAAGTGCAGTGATCTACTTGGCAATATTTTCCTTGGTTCAGTGTTATATATATATATATATATATATATATATATATATATATATATATATATATATATATATTTCTCTCACTATTTTCATGTTGAGGGTTGGATGTCAAATATTTGCATAAGATATTGATGGCATATTATCCATGATTCTCTCCATAACATTAATAACATAATATGTATGAGTTTGTTTTTATTATTCTTTGTGTGAAATTGGAATTTTAGGAAGGGCCGAGGAGTGATAGATTGGTCAAAATTTGAGATCCGTGAAGTTGGAAAAAACTCTCCTACATAAAATCACCATATCTGAGATCCGTGAATTTTGTTACCGAGGTTCTCGAAGGTTACCAACAAAGGTAATGTTGTAGTCTAGTTGCATTGGCATATTCACCCTTCCGCAAGGGAAGGAGGTCTCACCCGAAGTGTAGTCGAGACTTTGTGTGATAAAGCAAATTACAGAGGATACATCATCTGATATAGGACATCATAGCATAATTCCATACTTATGTGTAAAGAGATCATATCATCATAATCTTTAGGTTGATAAAGACATTGAATAGTTTGTGTTGTGCTATGTTAAAGTAAACACATACATTACAAAAATTGCTAAAATAGTAATGCAATTATTAAACACACAACACAAGGAATATTATACGAAAAGGAGACCAAGAATTCATCAATAAAACAACAAATTTTTAGTGCATGGATACTCCTTTATATATTATTATATCTCATACTAGTGAACATAGAGCATGTCTTTCATATCACAACTTACACAATCGAACTAGAACTAGTTGTTCGCTTGGAAGATAGATCCTAGCAAAGTAATCTCATACAACAAGAGAATATCAACAAAATAGTATAGCAAAACCCATGTCCATTCTAAAATCCCAACCCTTTCCCGTTACATTTTCCCCAATTTATATCATTTTCTTGGTTGTTTCTTGATTTCGCTCCCCTGGTTTCTTGATTCCACTTTGTCTTTTCTTACACCTGAAGCTTCTAGGTTTTTTCACTTCTTCCTTGAGTTGGCGCATCACTCTTTTTCCTTTTTGGTGCACTGACATTTAACTCTCCTCCCATTTTATCTAATGTCCTATGGGGTTCCTCAAAACCTTTATGCGTCCGCAAAACTGGTTCTTCAAAACGAAGGGCCCAACAGGCCCCAAACACAGTCCTTGACTCATCCCGAGTCAACATTTTACCTCTTTGCTCTTCTCTCCATTAAACGAAGGGCACAACTTTGGTACAATATGTAGTGCTTGCTATAAAAAACTGCCATAGTTATGGACTCTATCCTTCCATTTTCTTGCAAAAATTGATGCGCTCACAACAAATTCTTGGGCAGTGTTGGCATCAGGTACCTCAGGCTTGGTAGCCAACAAAGCATTCCACTCTATATCAACAAGTGCATCCAATTGCTGCAACAAAATGTTTTACACGTGTACTGTAGGTCAGAACTATCATATTGTTTTCTTGGCAGCTCTGTTCACTTCATCCATGGCATCCGGCCTATCATCCTCAGCGTGGATCTCTGCAAACTTATCTGATTTCTCTATTGGATCAACAATAGTCTAGGATTTTGCATGCATCATTTTAAGCCTAGTGCGCAACTCTTCGATGGGCTTATTGCATTGCTACAAAAACCCAACCCAGTTTGTGAACATATCAAAGAGTCAATGACATACCTCGTCCCAGGTATGCAATGAGGATTTACCATTGGTACCTTCTTCAACTTCATATGTAAAATTCTAAAGGAGATTTTTGGGTTTCTCCTTTTCCTTTAACTTGAATGTGGCTACCTCTTGTTGCAGAGTATCTATTTTGGTGGCCAATTGGGACCATGCACTGATAATAAGGTCAACTTGGTCAGGTGGCGCAATTGAGGTGATACCTTATGGAAGTTCAGGAATGACCTGGTGGAAAAATGGCCATACTTGAGAAAGCTTGTCAACAATGGATGCAACAATGGATTCGGCTTGGACCCACAAGTTCTTCTCAATTTCTTTGGCAATAGTGGCTTCAGTGACAATCTCACATAAGGATTTGATTTTTTTTGTGAGGTCTTGATTGTCCTATTCAGATATTGTGATCCTCTATTCCAGTTGATTAGTTGAGGCTCAGATAAAGTGAAAAATATGTGGTGTAGCCGAGGTGGACAATTCTCCACTGATGGAAACAAAATCCCAAGGTGGATATGAAGCAAGCGACTGACCACTTGCGATAGAGAGCTCTGAAAAACTAGGGGTACCAACACCCTTTAGTGTAGGTGAGTGTGATATGAGACTCCTCACAAGCCGATCGGTGAACTTTGGTGGAAGTGTTGTCAACACCTTTGTTTTCTCTAAGTAGAGCTCCAAGATAGCTCGTCGTTGTTGAGGATTCTATAGCAAAGGCACAATATGTTCCTTGATAAGTGGAAGGGAGTGGACGAGTAGTTGTAGTGGGTTGAGTAGTAGGGTCAACCACAAGTGTATAAAATTGAGTATGAGGTGGGGATACTAGAGGCATGTGCGCAGCTGTGGTGGACCCACCGTTCTATGGAAGGTTGGATTCCTCAACAATTTTGGAAGGTTAGAGTTGTTTGGGAGGGTCATCAAGGTTATGGATGATGTGGGTTGTGTATGGGGAAGGGACTAAGGTTGAAAGTTTAGAGAACGTATGGGGTGGCATGGTATGCATTGCAGGGATGCTAGTATGCATAGAAAGTGGGGAAATGTGACTTTGTGGTGGGATGGAGGAAAGGAGGGTAGCCTCAATGATGAGAGTATCACTGTTAGATTGGGATGGGGATTTAGCATGGAACTTCTTCCGAGGAAGAAAATAAATCAGGACGACCCGTAATTTCTTACCTGATATCATATCATTTTCAAGAATGGAAGCGAAGGAAATCTGAAGTGGGACATCAACAAACACTTCCTCTTTGGATTCCTTTGGATCATCCTCTAAACGGGTAGGTGTTTGGGTTCTCTTTCTCCTGATAGGGAAAAAATCCGATGTCTCTGCTAGAGCGTACCTTTGTGCAATGACAGGAATCACATAAGAGACAACGACCCTCTTCTTTTTAATAGTGACCCCAGGCCACGAGGTGACTTCTTTATCAAGCCCAACTTCATCCAGGAAAAATGGTAATGGTTGTGTATGAAAAAGAGATGGGTCTTCCCCCAGAGGCCACACAAATGTATAATCTCGAATCATGTTGAACCATATATTATGGGTATGCCTATTGAGTATCACCTCTGGAATTGGGGCCATTGTGTTACGACAATGATCTCATCATACCATTGCGTGAAGGCGACATTATGAGCGGCCTCGTTGGTAGATGAAAGGTGAAAATGCCATGGGTCAAAGGGCTTAGTGATGCAACCATCTTTATTGTGAGCATTGTTGTGCCCCACGATAGTTTCCACTTCCACATGGTGAAGGAAACGAGAAAGTGTATTGGTCGGTCATGTGCATCCACAAAAGCCTGGAACAGTTCAATGAGAAAATATTTGCACTAGTTCATAGGGGCACAATTCTTACTGAATTCATCCACTACGATGGTGTCCAAAGTACACTCGCCCTTCATGTACTTACACATCACTTTCCTCGCAATTAGATAACAATCCATATAGACCTTCTCATTTTTAATTGGTGCAATGTGTGCTCCTCGACCTCTACGACGTGTGACATATTTGTCGTACATGCTCAACTCTCCCTTCTTTTTACCGTGCTTCCCCGAGCCTTGAAAACCTTTAGTGACATCCTACCCTTGCATGGACAACCCGATAACCATGTGGATGTTTTCTACATGGATTGGGTAGGCTTTGTCTAACCACATGGAACTGTTGTGCACTATGTTGATCAAGAGTTTGGTGCAGCGTGCCGCTTCTCCAGTAGTACCAAATATTGACAGGACACAAAGACACAACAAAGTAGAATACCACAAAGGAATGTAATCAGGCTTCCACTACCACTAGAACTCTTCGTCAATCAATGTAGTGAAATCCATGAAAGCACTAGTATCCATGTGGGGGAATTCGATAACATCGGTAAAATTGAGTTCAGCCAACCTAGTTTGTTCGAACTTTCCATGTAGATCTCCTTGAACAATGACCTATAGATCAATGAAATTCGATAGAATAGTGGTTCAGATGGCCCCTCAACCAGTTATATGAACCATTGGAACAGGTTGACGATGCTAAGAAAATAACACAGGCAGGCGAAGGCTTGGACACAGGCTTACAAAGTGCTCAAGAGGCTCTAGGACTGATTCTACAAAAAGTGAAAGAGTAAAAAAATAGATGAACCCATCGACCACAGATGTGTTTATAAGTGATATGAAAAATATGTTGAGATGATCATGCATTGAATACTATAGGGTGACAATATTGGGTATTAACACTGATTCAATCCCTTGATCGTGATAGAATCCACGACGTGATTTGGGTAACTAAATGCATAACTAGAAAGTTGTTAACAGGATAGTAGATCAAATCAAAAAAGTAATGAGTAGATGAGCAGTTAACCGGAAAAAGGAAGATATTTGTTAAACTTTAAGTGATGGTGACAACAAAGGTGTAATGATGAATAAAAGGTACTAATGGCTTTTAGCAACCTACATGATGACACAAGAGCACAATATTCAAATTTTAGCAACATTAAGTATGAGAGGATGGGACTGTGACCTCCCAGACCACAAAGTGAATATCCGGGATGGATGAATTGGATAGGACAACAAAACACTAAGACACATAAACACATAACACGTCACCATGTATTGACATAAAGTAAACAGATACAAAAATGGAAATCCTACTTACTAACCCACTCCCAGAATTAGGAGTGTAATGAAGCTGCAATTATGTAGCAGACATATAGGGATTCAAGCGTGTTCTATTCACCCATCTAGATCGAAGAACTCCATTGAGTTGTGATAATTTGATAACTCTAGATTAACAAATTTCCTCACCTATAAAAGGACCAAGACAATGAATTTGGAGCTTTCCTAGATGTTTCCGACACTTGTTTTCATATAAGAGTATGAAATCACCCTATGCAAATGACTTATGCTTTATATGTCAGTCATGCCAGGCCTTTTTCCAAGATTTCTACACAGTTTAATGAAAATCTACTAGGAACCTAGCTTCCTCAAGTTCCAACAATTACTCCACCGTAGAGCAATGGATTCATCCTCATTCATCTTGGTAGCTTGTGCAGTGAATAAAATTGGGGTGAGAAACTTAGATGGCACAATTGTTTCTCGACCATATACCAGTTGGAATGGGGTGTACCTGTTTAATCGCTTTGTGGTAGTTAGGTATGCCCATAACACAGACATAACTCACTCATCTCAATCATCTTGATTTGCACATCAAACCTTAGTCAGCCCCCTCTCCAAAATTTTATTAAATGCTTCCACTTTTATGTTATCTTGCGGATGATAAAGACTGCTCCTATGATGTTGAATACAAAATTCTCTAGTAAGGGCCACTATAGTTTCACTGAGAAAGTGGGCTCCTTGGTCACTAATCAACCTGTGAGAACAACCAAAATGGGTAATAACATTCTGAAAAATAAATGGTGTTGCGGTGACTGTAGAACAATCCTGAACAACCTCTAATTCAACCCAACAAGTCAGGTAGTCAGTTTCGGTAATTATGTATCTGGCCTTGGAATGCTTAGTTGTAGGATTTATTGGACCGGTGAAATCAACAACCCATTTTTGAAAAGCTTGTAGTGTACGACCAGGGTGAAGAGGAAACTCATCACAATGGGATGGTTTTCCCACTCTCTAACATACATAGTAGACCCAAGAATATTCCTTAGCATCTTTAAATATTGTAGGCCACCATAATCTTGCCTGTAAGATATTGTTGACAATTTCCTTTCTGCCAACGTGTCGTCCTGCAACTCCACTGTGAGATTTTCATAGAATATCATGTCGTTCTTGGTCAAGCACACATTGCTACAAGATATTATCCAATCCCAATTTGTAGACTTGTCTCGTAATCTGTTGTTTGAACCATTAGGTGCCTCTTTTGTGTTGAGAAATACCCTATTGGCACAGTACCAGTAGTAAAAAATAGGGCAATGTCCAACAAATACTCATGAATAACTTCAATGCATAACATATTTTCTTATGGGATATGGTCATCTATGAAGGATCA